>SNQJ01S0003015.1:270465-312120 GCA_010110895.2 Picea sitchensis
ATGTGGAGGTGATATGAAGGTGATATGAAGGTGAAATGGAAGTAATTGTGAAGGTTTTAGTGAATTAATGGAGTGAGAATAGGGACTATTTTGAAACCCTACATACCCCCAAACTGAAGGTATTGCATGTCCTCATGCAATCACTTACATTACTTTTTGATACTTGAGCTTTGGCTTAAACTCTGCATGATATCATTTACTTAACTTTTGCAAAGTATTTTTGATGAACTGCGATTGAGCTTTGGCTTAAACTCTGCAAAGTTGGTTAGTTTTTTATCATTAAAATTTTGCTTTAATTTTCAAAATCACAAGTTCAATACTTGTACAGTTTTAGTAATGGATATATATTGTTTAACATAGACAGTAAGAGTATTATTTGTTATATATTAAAGGTTGTGGGATTTTGGTGGTAGATCTTTGTTGATGGATCTATGTTGTTTTAACATAAATGAGTAAGAATATGATTTGTTATATATATGAAGGATGGCATTTTAAAATTAGTTGAAAAAAAATTAAAATAAGTTTACATTATTTATGAATGTGAAATTAATGTAAGGATTATTAATATAGAATAATAATATTTAAAACAAAAAATTAAATATATAAATGATATAATTTGTAAATTTAGAGAGTTTTTTTAAAAGGGAAAAATTGGAATTTAAGAAAACATTTACAACTATTTTTAAAATAAGAAGAAATTGCAAACTAATATACATAATGTCATTTTGTTTTATTTATGAATAAGTAAAAGTACTCCACCCCCACATAAACATACATTGTAATTATGAAATATTATCAAAATGGAAAAATGTAAATTCAAAAAAATATTTATATCTATTTTTAAAATAATTTAAGAAATTGAAGATAAATATATATAATGTGATATTGTCTAAAAAATAATTTAAGAAATTGAAGATAAATATATATAATGTGATATTGTTATGAATAAGAAAAAATACTCCATCCATTATACACATTGTAATTATAAAATATCATAGGCTATATATAAAGATAAAGATTGGTATGTTAGAATTGTTAAAAAGAAATTAATAATAAATACGTTATAATTAGATTTTAATGTGAATAAATAAAAAAATTATTTATAGAATAAAATTATTAAATTATTTGGAAGAAAATTTCTATATATTTAAAAAATATATAAATTGTAAATTTTAAAATAAAGTTTTAATATTTTTTTTTTTATCTCTTTTAAAATGATGGAGATAGAAATATATAATAATAATAATAATAATCTATTTTTAAGGTCAGGACCAAGCCACACCAAATTGGTGTATGAGACCAAAATTTATAATAATCTATTTTTACTGATTTGGTCGGAGGTACACACATATATATAATACAAAATAATATATATAATATTAAAGCTAATAAACATTAATATATTTAGATGAGTTACAAAAGCAAGTTTTTCACCCATTGATAGCATTACTATGATTAGATATTTAATGTACAAGAACACAATAAACAACATGGATGACAAGAGGCTCTGTAAAATTGCTTCAAACTCTAACCAAAACCACTAGTGGTACAAATATTATCACTTCTAAATTTACAGAGAATATGTGGTGGGATGATAAATTAGTGGATACACTGAAATTAAGATACTACAAGGAGGTGGTCAACCGTAATTTAAAATATCAAAATTACCTCTTAGTTTTGAAAGGTTCAAAGAAGAAAATCAACATTGCTAAAAAATAAGAACAAACTGTCATGAGCTACATAGCAAAACTTTGCTTTGCACAACTCTCAAAACACCATGTGATGAGAAAATCTATCAGCTCTATGACACTAAGTAGGTAGAAGATGAAAAAAACTTCCTCTTGGATTGTGTTGCCTATAACCATATTAGATCTCGATTTAAAAATATCTTCTACATTATCTACATTCCTAACCTCCTAAGTCATCAAAACTATGGTGATCTTGGAAGGCTTCTCTCAATGTTTTTTTTGCTAAATATACAATTTAGCAATTAAAAATGATTTTTTATTATTTAATTAAAAAAGAAAAAAAAGGAAAAATATAAACCAAAAGAACATATATACTATTTTTTTTTAACCATTATAATTCAATATCGTGTAAGGGGTCCTCTATCTTTCTAGCCTTATTACAAGGGGCTAACATGACCACTTTTAGGAATTGAACCAAGGTAAGAAAGATAGCAAACCCCATTGTCCTATATAAATCAACATTCAATTCAAGATAAATTACATAATGTGATAAATTAAATTAATATAAAAAAAATATATTAAACCAAAAATAATAAATTAAAAACATATTTCAAATAAATTTGATAAAGCTATAAATTTTATTATTAGTGCGTGCCCTTTGAGCTACAGGGAGGGACTATATTAATGGCCTTGTAGTCATTTTGATTAGTTTGCAGATAAAACCCAAAAAAAAAAAATGTGTTTTTTATCAAAATGAATGAAACATTTTTTTGGGACAAATCAATTATATCCACCTTTTTGTTTTGGTGAATTAGTTACTTGTCTTTTTTATTTGGCTTCGTATCGAGGCGCCCTTAATTCATCGAAGTATTTCTTAGGTTTGCACTTAGGTTTCAAGTTAGTATTTGCACAAAGATCGGTGAATTTTTTTAGGTCAGGAGCGTGAAGGAAAATCCCTACTGGAGGTTGTGCGATCTGCTAAGGAGAGATCGTTGCGTGGGTCTGCGTGACAGAGCCGGGGGAAACCGTGTAAGAGAGGCTGACAGTCGCTATGTGGAGGAGCTGCACTGAGGCTGCAAAACGCTGGAGGGGGATCAACCTTTGTATGGAGGAGAGGCGTGGTGACGGAGTGACCGCGTGGAGAGATCGCTGAGACATATCACTAAGCGTGGAGAGGTGCGCGACCTGTCTCATCTGGATCCTCTGCTGAAAGAGCGTAGAGCATCCAACTCATCGTGAAGAAGGTTGCGCGACCTGCGCGGAGGTGTATTGTGCTTTGCTTCGAGGGCGAATTGCTGGTAGGATTGAAACTGAGCTGAAGGAGCGATAGCGTGAAGGATAGATAACGCCCCTGAGATCGCGTCCCTGTTTGCTGCCCAGGTCCGATCGCTCTTGAAGAGGAGGATGATCGCTGTCCTGCCTCCTTTTCAAGAGAGTCTTGAGTCTTGAAGAGGAGGCCTCCAGCGTAGAGAGTAATCTTTGTCCAATCACTGCCAATTGCATTCTCCGCCCAAGATATTCTTTTCTCTTTATATCTCTGTGCTTGTAAACATTTTCAGGATATTCGTCGGAGAATATTTGCAAGGAGAGATCGAAGCTTGCACAAAATCGCGTATAAGAACGATTTTACATTCGCCAGCCAAGTTTGTGGATGATTTTACATCGTACAGTTTAGTTTCAATTTTCATGTAATCTGAGGCACAATGTTTGCATTGTTGTTACATTCAATCTACCTGCCCAGGTCGGGCTGACCTTCTAGCTCAAGATCACGACATTACTATCTAATTTTTGAAAGGGGCTATAGCTATATTAGGCGAGGCTGAGAAGGAGAGAACCGTCTTGCTATTTTGTAATGCTCTGTAGGTTTTATCAGGTTTCTTAGGACTCTTCAAACGATGCATTCTAAATTGGTTCTGGTAGAGAATTTATGCATTGCCAAAATTCTGCTTTAAGTGCGCGAGCTAGTCTGGTAAGGGGAGAGCAATTCGTATAGTGTTTCAGAGAAACTTGTGGGTTTAATTAGGTCTCTTGGGACTATTGAGACAGGGAAGGGAAACTGGAGAATGTCTATGCTTGTAATCATCTATTGTTTTCACTGATTGAGATGGGATGATAACAGTAGTCTGTTGTGAATTAGGAGTACTGCTCTGCTTCGTGTGGCGAGTTTGACAACTCCTGGCGAGTTTAGGATACACAGCGCGTGAGAGAGACATATCGAGAGAAGGGGAAGCATGACATTTTCAGGGAAAGCCTTGATCTGCATCATACACACTGTGTATCTCCTGCCTCTAGCATAATCAGGTTTGGACGATATTGCTTTGCTTATCCGAGGTGAATAATCTCTTGAACAATTGTTGGGATTTCCACCTGGCTTGTTTACTTTAGAGGGGTTTTGAGAAAATGGCCGTTGTTGTTGATGGATTTGAGAAATCGCCCTCTGGAGCAGTGGAAGGTTACGGAACTGAAAGACGGACTCAAGAGGTGAAACATAACAACTAAAGGTGTGAAGGATGATTTGGTTAAAAGGCTCGATGAAGCCATCTGCGATGACAATGAAAAATGTCAAAACCTCAATGATGGAGTTGCGAAAGGAGCAGTAAATGATTCCAATGAAGACCATGAAGAAATTGATGAAGAATTTGGTGAAATATATGAAATAGTGATGACAAATTTGCCATTCTTCTCAGGTCTAAATTATGAATCTTGGGCCATTGAAATGAAAAAATTACAATGGTCAGTAGATTTATTAGCATTTTGCATGAAATTGGTGAAGTAAGTAGTGCAAAAATATTTTGGAATATTCTTGAAATAAAGTACAGTATGAAGTGGAGTGAGAATGTTGAAGTGGATGAAGATATTGATGGTTATTGTGTTGATAATCTCGTAACTGGAATGGAAATGAAATGTAAATTTAGTTAAATACGATGATGAAAACTTTTCAAGTGGATGCTGGTTCCAAATGTTACATGAAAAAAAACTCATAGATGAATTGTTAAGTGGAAAATTAACCCTATGTGCACTACAATGGATACATATGAAGAACAAATTAGATTTTACTATGAGTTAATATTGCAACATTCCATTGAACATGGCATAGATGATTGTGGCCAATCATGGAGGCCAACTATCACTGGAAATTTTGAAGAATTTATAGATATTGAATAAAAATCCAGCTGCAAACAAGTTTCAAAAACAAGTCATGAAGTCTTCAAGAAAGGAAACGTAAGAAGCTCTATCTTCATCACTATCTAACACGAAGAAAGGTGAAGATGAAATTGTTAGAGTCAAGTTGTAAGCCTAGCTGAGACTAAGACCAACATGCATGTTACTTATGTTAGGCATTTGTATTGTAGATAATCCATTTCTCCATTAAAGGGGAGACTTAGAAATAATGGAGAATTAGTTACGACAATGAGGTTGGTCTAACTGTTTCAAACTGTTTCCAACCTTCTTCATATCCCTCACCTGCGATGCATTGATCTCCTTCCCATTTTCTAAGTCTAACCTGATACTAATATGCATTATTGATACGTACAAACTAGTGGATAAGAGTATAACTAACATGTAACTATTTGGAAGTGGAGCATTGGGGATTCTATAAAAAACTTACTATTGAATCCTTTCGGTGCCTTCCCTTCCTAGTCCCATGACTTGGTCGATAATACTTTGCATACCTATCAAATATAACCGTTTGTTTCATGGAGCATTGGTGACCTTGAGGAAGAAATGATTTCTGTCTCTAGTAAACCTCTAACTTTTAAGAATGATCAACTGAAGAAAACATTCTCTCATGATTATTTCTTGTATATATGTTTGAATATATGACCAAAGTGTGAAGAAAACATAATTTACTTACTCATTTGCACTTTGTTGGGAAGGTTGACAAGCACCTCAAGTTGATGGGTTCTCTTGTTCTCACAGAAGTCTGCTCTAGGGATCTCTATTCACATCTCTAGTAACAGTAAATGACCCCCTGGCCTAGGATTCTCAAATAGGCTTTGGCTAGTTGTTCTACGAAATGACTTTTTTCGTCGTAATCCAGTGATATAAATTTACACGAATCAATATTTTTTGTTGTTCAAAATCCATTTTTGAATGCAAAAATGGATTCAACATGCTAAAAAATTCGCGGGACACTCGAATTTTACATAAATAATCACTCAATATACTAATCCAACAATTTCTCGTGGGCAAATATCCCCGAAAAAAAGCATCATTTCGTAGAATCTTTAGCCTACATCTTCCCAAATGTATTTATCATTGTCATTGTGCTTGGTGGTAATAATCACATTATCTGCCACAAGGTAGGCTGACTAGAAACCCACACCATATCCATATATACAATTGACATTTCTATATACATATCACGATCCATGATTTTAGTGTTGATGTTAGTTGTAGCACCAGAGAGGTACTTTCACATTGGGATTTTTATAGCATGTGGAAGTTGGAGAAACGATTCTATCCTTGAGTTTACTTTAGCTAAAATGAAAGTATTTTTATTAGTGAATTGAGTTATTTGGGGAAAGTGTTAAAAGTAATTTGCATGTAATCTAAGCATGTAAATATTAAGTGAGTGTGATGAGTAATCACAACCGTTAATAACTTTGGAGATTAGAAATATATTGTAACTCATGATTATAAAAACAAGGCTAGGTTGAAGGGTGAAGACACTTGTGTGAGATGCACTCGTGTGAGACACTTGTGTTGAGGGTATCGACACAGATAGTTTGGTAAGAGGACCAAGGACAAAAATTGATACTTGAAATTCTTGAGAGTCAAGAAGGACCTTTTATTTCGAGAGGATTGGATCATGAAGGACTATGATTCAAGATTTATGATAGGTGGTGAAGGAATTCCATATAGAGATCATACAGTTCGAGGAGAAGAGAGAGAAGAGGAACTCGCAGGTGGGTTTCAGCTGACAGAAGCCATAGGTAAGAGTAGCATCGTACGAAAGTTGTCATATAGTATTTCCATACATGTACGCAGGTTTCAGTGGAGATAGTTGTGTACGTAAGTGGGGTTGCAAAAGGAAAGGTGCATAAACCTTGATAAAAGTGTTGGTACAGGGTCGTGCAACAACAAAAATATTGTCAGGTTTGTTTGCAATGTATATTCTCTTAGTGGGCCATTTTCCCTATTACAAGAGCCCTGATTTGAACTTAATAAAAGAATATAAGTATTGGTTTTCCTTCCATGGTTATTCCAGGGGTTTATACCTGAAAATATTGGTGTCTTGTGTGTGAGATTTTGGTTTCCTAGTTTATGCTTCCACTGCATGTTTAGTTGATTACTCAACTGTGATTTTAGTAGATAAAGTGATTTTATTTTCAGCTAACTGTCGGGTGGTGGGTTGAAGTGGTAAAATCAACATGGTATCATAGCATGATCTCTAAAGGGACGAAACCAAGAGAACATGGTATCAGAGAACATGCTCTGAGATGAAGATAATCTCAGGTGTTGCAACAGATCTTATTAGGTTGATAACTAAAAGGAGGAAATCGAAGGAAACATTTGATGGAAACAATAATACTGAGGAAGAACATGGATTTTTGCAGGTGTATGGAAGTGTATGCGGGTCATAGAAGGGACAATCACTTACACATGTAGGTTGCAGTGGTGATAGTCGTGTACATACGTGGGTTGTAGTGGTGTCATCCATGTATAGGGCCATATAATATAGTACAGAGGTATTTTCAGAAGAGGGTTATCATATTATATCTTGGAGATGGAAACTAGATTGCGATTTGAGGATAGTTTGGATGGGATTTCCTACTATATTCCTTGGAAGAAGAGAATCATGTTGGTGTTGATGGAGAACGAGATCTGAGAATTTTCTGATACTCAGATAACTCCACAAATAGATGCAACATCATTGGTCATCCATAATCAAAAGGATGTGAAATCCAAGTGCATCATTCTATATGGAGTGAAGGATCACTTGATCCCTCATTTATTAGGAAAGAATATTATCAGGGAGATGGGAGGCTCTGAAAAATTTGTTTTAGAGAAAGAATGAGATTCACAAAATGGTGCTAAGAAAGAAAATCAGAGACACAAAGATGAGAGGATCGAATATGGTGACAAGTTATCTCACTCGGATCCAACATGTTCGATATGAACTAGCTACAGTTGGGGAGACAATGGTTGATTTAGAGTTGGTGAGGATGACACTTAAAGGATTTAGGTTCAGGTGGGAAGGAACATCCTTCCAATTATATCGAGAAGGAGTCATGGTACGAGATGACCATGCAAGATGCTCAGTAGTAGGAGGATTCTAGGAGCATGATCAAAGGGGAGTCTTCGAAGACAGGTACGAGTGAGATGGAAGGGATAGATTTTTTGTCAGACAGAGCAACCAATCAGGTGGTGTTGGACCTTGACCAAGTTTTGGGATAATCTTGGTCATGTTGACCTATTTTGGGACTTCGACAGCCAGTCGAAGGAAGAGCGCAAGGTGAAGCGGAGATCACAGAATCTTGGCCCACTTTCGGGTCCCTTTTGGGTTTTTGGGAATATGTAATGGGAAAGGGATGTCGACCCGTGGGTTTACCCTCGCTTAGGCCCACTTTTGTAATGTATAAATAGATATCTACGCATATATCGTAATAGATAGAGATGTATGTGATGTAAGCTAAGTGTTAATATATTTTGTAAGTGCTTTGTGCATGACTGTAAGAGGTTTTGTAGAGCTAAGTGCAAGTCGTTGTAAGGAGTTGTGGAAGGCTTTGTGTTGTAGCGCAAGGAAGAAGGATCTAGCGAGTTGCGCAGATCTTTTGTCCTCTGCGAAGAAGGATTTTGGTGGATCTGTACTGTAACTGATTGAAGACGCTAATAAAGAAGAAGAGTTGGTGGACGTAGCCCCAGGGTGGGGGTGAACCACGTAAATCTTTGTGTTATGCTTTGTGCTTCGACTTGATGTGTTTATCCCTTCTTTTGCTAAGTACTTTGATATATTTAGATAGATCTGATTATGATTTGTGCTTCTCAGAGGTGTGTGAATGTTATGTCTGACATGTATGAAGATGCTTAGTGTTGATCTACCGGATCTGATCTATTTTACTGTTGCTAAATGCTGAAATACCTTAGATTTAAGTGAATGTTGTGATGATCTGTGCTATCTACGAAGTATAATAAGGGTTGAATATTGAAAAATGATCGATGCTAAGTGCTCTGTAAGTGATATAATCATAGATCTGTGTCCCAACTAAGGTTGTAGACAACTGAGTCTTGCAACCACCCGTGCCTCTACCTCAGTTGAGACTTCATCTACTTTGTAGGTGTTGCCAAAAGGGCCGATAGTTAGGGTTTTGTTGGTGCATTGTTGTAGTGTTGAACCCCGGGTCTACCCCTCTGCCAACAAATGGTTTCATTGCCGGGACCTGAAACTGTGATTGCTGGGAACTAAAGAAGAAGAAGCTTTGTGCAAAGATTCGATCTGAAATTGTGGAAGCTCTGTGCATAGATCTGTTGCCCTAGTGCGCAACATCCTACTTGACCTGTGAGGCTTTGTGCCAAGAAAGAAAGGTTATATATACAAGAAAATAGGTTAATATCGAAGAAAAGAAGCAATATCTGAACGCTTTGTGCTCTAAGAAAGGTAAAAGTGGAATTTTCTGATTAAAAGAGGTAAGATCTGTAAGCTTTGTACTCTGTAAAAATAAGATAAGTGGAAATTTTTTGTTTCTAAAGCATGGATTTAGGTATGTTTGATAGATTTTGTCCTAGCTTGAAAACTAGGGCATTAATAGATGAAAGAAGATTTTCTATGAATAGATTTGATAAGAATAGTGATAGATATGTTATACCTATGCATAGAAAAAATGTTTGGACTAACAAATGGATGTAGGATTTTAGAAAGAATTTGTTGCAGGTTAACTCCTACGATCCTAGTGAAAAGTACAAAAGAGGCTGGGGATCATTTAAAATAAAGAGAGGATTAACCCTCTATTATAGTTGCAGAAAACTGGGACATCTAGCTAAGGAATGCCCGGGTGGAAGGGCTAGTTGTCTTTGCTGTAAATATCTAGACCATGAAGTATTGGATTGCCCTAGAATGATTGTTAAGCTTGAAGGAATGAATCTAAACCAAGAGGCAGATCCATAAATAGCAGAACCCTAGAAAGAATCAATGAAAGTATTGCTACAGATGAAAGAAACCTTGGATGACCACCGACATGTTAGGTTATCAGAGATCTTTAAAGAAAAATAATGCATCGAAGAAAGAATAGGGTACTTTGACATTGACTGTGTTCTGGATGAGGAAACATAGATGAATATTATGCCAGAAATAACCTGGGACGTTATAGGGAGGCTTGCTATGATCCCTTCACTAGGAGGAATAAGGTTATTCAGAGGAAAGCTAGTAAACCTATGTGGAAGGCTTGCTCGGATAACCATGAATGTCAATGGAACTTCAACAGAAGAAGACTTTGAGATTATTAAATTTTTTGAAGACAACATCCCGTTTACCATGCTAATAGGAAAACCCTGGATTGATAGAGATCAGGCCAGACGAAAGGATGAAAAATAAGTTTTGGAAAAGAAGAAGCAAGAGTTAAAATACTTTATGACCAGAAGGATTGTGCACTTAATTGAGGAACATAAGAGAAGATCGCAGATATTTAATACTAGCAACCCGAATGTCGAAGCTAAGAGAATACTAGAGGATCCTCAGAAGATTGAAGTACCTATCCCAGACAAAGATGACATATTACCCCTGAATCCTAGGAGAGAACCTCAACAACGCGTAGTGACTATGCTAAAAGAAGATAGGAATCAGAACGCAAAAAGACAGACCGAGTTGAAGATTACTGGAAATAAGGCTAGAAAGATAAGTAAGAAGAGGGCTAAGATTGAAAAGTTACAAAAGGCCCTAGAGGGGACATCGCAAAAACAAAACTTGTAGAATGGGAGCTTCGCCGGGATATCATAACAATGACATAGGTCACTTCGCCATGGCGAAGCAATAGAGCTGTTGGGGACGATATATCCGTTCGACTGATGCTTCGAATGACTAAAAACACATTTATGGCTCACCACCTGACTGTTGGACTGCACTATAACGGACATAACAAGAGTCAATGAAGCCTCATATCCATTGCAAGCAATCTGTTGCTGAGTTTCCTATTTACCCCGTCGCGCCATGCACGAAGAACACTTTTTCCAAATTGATAATTTGAGCTTGCAACCTTGGTTAAGATTTTCCAGTGATCATTACACCCATACTTTCCATCTTATTTCCGTGTCTTAATTACTTCATGAACTTGATATTATTAACCCCGAACGCATATGTCCAAAGAGCTTAGCGCACTTGAAGAATCTGTGAAGGAAGTACTCGTTGATCTCAGGACCGAGAAATTCATGTTGGAAATAAGGATGTCTGTAGGTGTGCAAGCATCATCGACAGGAGGAGTCCAAGCTTTTCCATCGACTGCTCGCAGAGAAGGAACTTCCAGAATCATGACAGAGACAAGAACGAAGCATAGAGATGATCTTGCGAATGTTAAGTTGATTCCAAGCATCTTACCTGCATATATACCTCCTCTTAGTGGTGCAGTGAACAAAGATAGCGTGGCTAGAGATTTTGACTATGCCTTGGTCACTGTGTACCTCCCGAAAGAGATATGTGCAATTCGCACAAACCAGGATAAGATAAAAGCATTGAAATTTAGTGATTTCAACCTTGGATACCGTAAAGCTTATAGTATGCTCACTCTGCATAAGTATCTAAACATGACGAAAGGAAATAATTCAAATATTATCCCCCAGCCTTAGACCCATAACCTCACACAGTCTACCCTGCTTAATGTTATGAATATCCCGCACTTCGGACGACATCAAGAATTGAATGCATGTGTTAAGTTGTTGTTATCCTGTTACCATGGAGGATATTTATGGCTAAACTGACGTACCACAGCAGATCCAATGTTAATCAATCGGATCATGGGCTTAAGCATGCAAGGCCCTAACCCGTAGGACTTTTATCCTGGCAAAACCATGGATAGAGCATTAGTGCAGAATATTAAAGAAACGTATGGCGATGTTGATAAAGGAACGTGAGGATATAAGGTAGCCTCTATCCAGAAGGACACAATGCACCTAGCCTGCCAACTAATTGTTGGGAAATTAGTTCACAAGAACCAGCCCACCCAAGTGACTGAATTTGTAGTCGACCTCACAGGGAAGTGCGCAGAGGGTGTATAGATGAATTGGGTGCAGTACTTGGTAAACCCACTGGAGCTCGACTGCAGAGAAGACCAGGACCAAGGATATGAGTTCCATTTCAGTTGGCTCTTGATCCTGATTGCTTTCATTGCATGGGAGATGCCGGAAGGTGCGACCTTCCCAGACATCGAGCCCTTTGAACCTTTGGCTGCGAAGTTCAGTAACATGTGGTACTCGAATGATATGAATAAATAATGATAGTCAAATGTCGTGTTTCATTCATATAATTATCAGTTTAAAGTAGCTATCCAGTCTACACCACGCATCACTCCGAACACCCTCCACACGTTTCGGCCCCTGATGAAGTTCAGCGCAGAAAAAAACTTTCTCTACATCATAGCTCGTGCTAACGAGCACAAGCAACAGTTACATTCCTATTATAAATTATTAGAAGAAGATCTGGGGGAGATCACAAAGGAATGGTTAGTGGACCTCCTTGTTCCAGCTGACCCTGTGGAGATATCTGATGTAGACAGTCCAGAAGCTACGCAGGATATACCCGGACCTAGCATGCGACAAAATATCAACGAAGTGAAAGACTTAAGCAGTGCCTCGGTAAAGATTCCTTCCATCACGCAAGAGCAAGAGGGTGATGGTGAAGAGTTAGAAGTAGTTGAACAAAAGCGCAGAGAGGAAGCAGAGATTTTGAAGAAGAGGAAGGGTTCACCTTAGAATCCTTCTTCTCGGAAGAATTTCAAAACTCACATGACTAAGCTGCAGACCACACTGACCCCAGACAACTTCAATTTCATCGTTGTAACCCTAAACGATGCTGCACTGGAGATAGTAGAGACATAGGAGGTGAAGAAGGAGAATATGTATAATCATGTTGAGATAGAGATCCAAGGAGTGCATCAGGCACTACAGTCTAGATGCGTAGTCTCCACTGCAACTTTGACAGTAGGAACTCCAAAACCAGGGGATGAGCCAGCTCAACTCCACCGAATTGCTGATACAGTCGAAGCTCGCGTTCGACGGGATCAAGAAGAAATAGCGCAAGCCACTCAGGCTTTAACACAGGTACAAGGAGTTCTTATGGAGCAATACAGTACGTCAGAACAAGAAAATACTACTCACCAAGCAAAATGGGATGAAGAGAAAGCATAGATACAACAAAGCAAGGACCAGTTGCTCGCCGAGCAACTCAAGATAAAGGAACTGGGCAACATATCACTTTTCTCTGTGACCATCATCTAAGTACATGCATAAGAACGGGTTCCACAATAGGTGGCACAACTGGAAGGAGTAATCTAGAAGATCCAGCAGTGCATTGCAGATCTAGAGCTTCGCACAGTACCTGATACCCCGTAGGAGATCAGAGACCAAAGAGAAACAATTGCTCATAGCAAAGTTGACGGATTAAAAGATCTTGCCTTGGAGTGCAAGTAGCTAAGTAACCAGAGTGCCCAGACATATGAAAACCTTACAGAGAATCCATAATTACAGACGATGGAATCACATCTCCAGGAAGAAAAACAACATGCAGATACACTACAGGGGCAACTGAAGGCCCTGTCTGTAGTATATAGAATGAAAATATCTCACGAACAACGAACATCTTAGCAGCAGATCCATATGATCCAGAGAAAAGTGATGGAAGTCACTCAACGAATCCAACCTGTAAAAGACAAGGCATGGCTGTTGTTTTCTAAGATCGAAAGCCAAGGCGCAGAGCTAGAACAGGTCCTCATCACCGTAGAACAATGCCTGGACAGACCAATAATTGATGCAGTGATCCTGGAATTCATCGAGAAAGAGGCCACAACAAAGAAGCAGGTCGAAGAAGCTTGATCCAAGATCGAGGCGTTCGAGGAAGAATTGCGCAGATGAGTGTGACTTGGGATGAGTCACATGTGAGTGTTGGGGGCCTGTTGGCCCTTGACCAAGTTTTGGGATAATCTTGGTCATGTTGACCTACTTTGGGACTTCAACAACCAGTCGATGGAAGAGCGCAAGGTGAAGCGAAGATCACAGACTCTCGGCCCACTTTCGGGTCCCTTTTGGGTTTTTGGGAATATGTAATGGGAAAAGGATGCCGACCCATGGGTTTACCCACGCTTAGGCCCACTTTTTTAATGTATAAATAGATATATACACATATATCAGAAGAGATAGAGATGTATGTGATGTAAGCTAAGTGCTAATAGATTTTGTAAGTGCTTTGTGCATGACTGTAAGAGGTTTTGCAGAGCTAAGTGCAAGTCATTGTAAGGAGTTGTGGAAGGCTTTGTGCTGTAGCGCAAGAAAGAAGGATCTAGCGAGCCGCACAAATATTATTTCCTCTGTGAAGAAGGCTTTTGGTGGCTCTGTACTGTAACTGATTGAAGATGCTAATAAAGAAGAAGAGTTGGTGGATGTAGCCCCAGGTTGGGGGTGAACCACGTAAATCTGTGTGTTATGCTTTGTGCTTCGACTTGATGTGTTCATCCCTTCTTTTTCTAAGTACTTTGATATATTTAGATAGATCTACTTATGCTTTGTGCTTCTTAGAGGTGTGTGAATGTTAGGTCTGACATGTATGAAGATGCCTAGTGCTGATCTACCGGATCTGATCTGTTTTACTGTTGCTAAGTGCTGAAATACCTTAGATCTAACTGAATGCTGTGATGCTCTGTGTTATCTGCGAGGTATAATAAAGGTTGAATATTGACGAATGATTGATGCTAATTTCTCTGTAAGCGATATAATAAAAAATATGTGTCCTAGCTAAGGTTGCAGACACTTGATTCTTGCAACCACCCCTGCCTCTACCTTAACTGATACTTCATCTACTTCACAGGTGTTGCTGAAAGGGCCGGTAGTCAGGGTTTTTTTGGTGCGTTATTGTAGCGTTGAACCCCGGGTCTTCCCCTGTGCCAACAGGTGGATTGGAGATTAGGCATGGTAGTAGATCTAAAAGCGAAGATAGAACCAAGTCTAGGTGGGAGAAGTACCTTCCTCTCTAAAAGGGCGTGTTGATGTTAGTGGTAACATCAGACATGTACTTCCACATTGGCATGTGTCTAGCATGTGGAAGTTGTTGAAAGCCTTCTATCCTTGAGTTTACTTTAGTTAAAAGGAATTAATTAAAGTAAAGTACTTTTATTAGTGAATTGATATATTTAAGGAAAGTGTTAAAAGTAATTAGCATGTAATCTAAACATGTAAATGTTAAGTGAGTGTTAGAAGTAATCTCAACCGTCAATCAGTTTGGAGATTAGAAATAGATTTTAACTCATAATTATAAAATCAATTCTAGGGTGAAGGGTGAAGACACTTATGTGAGATACAATCGTGGGAGAAACTTGTGTTGAGGGAGTTGACATAGTGACTTTGGGAAGAGGACCAAAGATAAGACTTGATACTTGATATTCTTGAGAGTAGACAAGGACCTTTTCTTTCAATATGATTGGATCGCGAAGGAATATGATTCAATATATGGGATAGGTGGAGAAGGAATTCCATTTAGAGATCATACAGGTCGAGGAGAAGAGACATAAGAGGCAACCACAAGTGGGTTTCTGCTGATAAAAGATAGAGGAAAGCATAGTGTCGCATGGAAGTTGTCGTATATTATTTCCATACATGTACACAGGTTTCAATGGAGACAATCATGTATGTAAATGAGTTTGCAAAAGGAAACCTCGAAAAAATGTTGGTACAGGGTTGTACAACAACACATGAATTTTCGGGTTTGTTTGCAGTATATATTCACTTAACATGCCATTTTCCCTATTATGGGAGCCCTGATTTGACCTTAATAAAATCATCTAAGTATTGGTTTTCCCCTGGTTTTTCGAGGGGTTTATACCTGAAACTATTGGTGTCTTGCATGTGAGATTTTGGTTTCCTAGTTTATGCTTTTGTTGCATGTCTAGTTGATTTCTCAATTGTGCTTGTTTATTTTTTTGGTAGCATCGGACAAGTACTTCCACATAGGCATGTGGTTTGCATGTGGAAGTTGTCGAAAATATTCTAGTCTTGAGTTTACTTTAGTTAAAATGAATTAATTAAAATAAAATTGTATTTATTAGTGAATTGAGTTATTTAAAGAAATTCTTAGCATGCAACATGTAATCTATATATTAAGTGTGCATGAGAAGTAATCTCAACTGTAGATCACTTTGGAGATTAGAAAAAGATTGTAACTCATGATTATAAAACAAAGGTTAGGGTAAAGGAGAAATCACTTTTGACGAGAGGTCAAGGTCGAGAGACTTGGTGAGAGACCAAGGTTGAGGACAAAAAAAAGGAATTTTTCTAGTGTGATGAGTGTAGGAGCAAATAAATATTTTTTCTTACACTAGAGTGAGGATATCTCACTAGTTGGGTGACGAGAGTTCATCCAAGTATTGATGAGAGGGTTGGATCACAAAGGATCATGATTCAATATATTGATAGGTGGATAAGGAATTTCATCTAGAGGTCATACAGGTCAAGAAGGAGAGAGAGAGAGCAGAAGAAACCATAGGTGGGTTTCAGAGGACATAAGCCACAGGGAAGAGAAGATTTGTATGAAGCTTGTCGTACGAAGCTTGTCATACATAATTTTCGTACATATCCACAATTCATAGTTTACACAATTGCAGATATATGTGGGTCATAGAAGGGAAATTCGTGGAAACAGATGGGTCACAGAAGGGAAAGACACACATTTCTCAGGAAACGTGCCAGAATAGGTCGTACAACAACACAGGTGTTTTCAAGTTTGTCTGCAGGGCATAATTCTCTCAGTGGGCCATTTTCCGTATTATGGGAGCCCTGATTTGACCTTAATAAAAACATCATTGGATTGGTTTTCCCTCCAGGGTTTTTCCAGGGGTTTACCTAAAAATCTTGGTGTTCTTATATGCTTGATTTGGTTTCGTGTTTTATGCTTCCGTTGCATGTTTAGTTGATTACCCAGTTGTGATTTTAGTAGAGTGGTAAAAGATCAACATGGTATTAGTGTATACGAAGGGTTGAGTCCCCTCAGGATTGTTTTTTTTCAACGGTGCTTTTAGTAGATAAAGTGATTTTATTTTGAGCTAACTACTGAGTGTTGGGTTGAAGTAGTAAAATCAACATTTAGTGAAGATAGTATGTAATTTAGTGTAAATATATAAAATAATTCATTACAATAACATGTGGAAAAGTAGAAGTTCTTGCTTCTTCAAACATGAAACTTCTAGGATTTTTATTTCAAACTTCCCCATTTCCAAAGTCATGATAAATCTCTCACTCGCATTGGTTCAATCACTCATAATAAGACATGTATTTTTAATACTATTTTACACATTTCCACAATTTTTGCATTAATCTATAAAACTTTTATCAGATCCATAGCTTGAGTTTTCTGGGATTCTTGTTTATTTTTTTCCAAGGAGAGTTCTAATTTAGAGCTGGTGAAGCTCATGGTTCATTTGTCACTCCATCTCCTAGGAATGTAGGATTTCTTTTTCCACACTAGATACCTAAATGGATTCCAAATTAACATAACTATAATGATTATACCATAATAAGTTCCTAAAATGGATTCCAAATTAACATAACTATAATGGTTATACCATAATGAGTTCCTAGAGCATAACTTCATTATCACATTAAAAAGGAAAAATGGACATGAACATAGAAATACATTACAATTTACAAATGACATTAACTTATGTAACACAAATTAAGAGTAGTAGAAAAATACCAATTTAGTCTCTCTGGCAAAATGTGTGCTTAACAACAAAATAGTTAATCATCCTACGAACCATCATCAATTAAGGTAACGTATGAAACCTTTGTATAAAAAAATATTCACAAATATCTAAAATAGAATTTGACAACTTAAACGTGACACCTTTGTACAATCAAATGTTCACAAATATCTATAATATTTTCTATTTTACTACATATTTAATTTACATATAATTATATACAATAAAATGTTCACAAATATCTATAATATTTTCTATTTTACTACATATTTAATTTACATATAATTATATATCTTCACAAAATAACATTCTCTATAAACTACCTTTGACTTCCTCATATATAAATTGGTATACGATTTGCAAATCTACCCTTTAATTTTAGAATTAACACTTCAAACAAGGGTAATACTCTTTAACCAAATCATTTTTATATCCATTTTTTTTTTTTTGTCAATGTAACCATTAAATTGGCACATTAAATTTACCTAATTGGCAAATTAAATTTACCTAACGACCCTTTTGTGAATATTTAAATTTTATTTTGGAGAGTGTTTGAATACATGATATGGTAGTGTCACTTCAATTTATAAATAGTGACACATGCAGAATAAGAAAATGTATTCATAATAGTCCTTCATTGTTTTGAGTTGATATGAGGATGTGGCTTATATTAGGAAATGAGATCGTATCACAACAAACATCGTATTCTTCCTATGCACATATAAGTTTATATCTTTTTTAATAATCATATATACATAATTCCTATGCACATATAAGTTTATATCTTTTTTAATAATCATATATACATAAGTGAGTGGATTAAAGTCTATTTCATGTAGTTCAAATTTTTAGTTAAGGATTTATAATTTAAGTATTTGTTTATTTATTTATTTGAGTTTATTTTTTATAAGTGATATGTTGGTTTATTGTGATAAGGTTAGAAGGATAAACACTTCCTTCAGTGAGATCCCTTCATTGATATGTTATTCAATATCTAAACAAGGGGGTCTCATACACCAATTTGGTGTGCTGGCTTGGCCGTGATCTTAAAAATAGATTATTATATACAGCCTGAGTGGACTTAATGGTTAAGAACATGTGTTTCCTCTTGATAGGTCACAGGTTCAAATCCAGAGGGGGGTAGGGTATGTATACCTTCGTAGACTTTACCAGTCAAATCGTTGGGCGGAGGGGGTCCCTTGTCCCACAAACAAGGGGGTCTCATACACCAATTTGGTGTGCTGGCTTGGCCGTGACCTTAAAAATAGATTATTATTATTATTATTATCTTGATCCTTACTAAGTCATACATTTATTGACATGTTGTGATAAGGTTACAAGGATAAACAACCCCTTTAATATGTTAAAACTGATTGAAATTTATAAAAATAATATTTTCGACTTGGGCAAAGTTCAGGAGATTCATACTCAAAGGTTAAGACGATGTTGAAAATGTAACGACGATCAAAATTTCTTGTAGGGCTGTGCGATACCTTACCGGAGCTACAGGTTTACCTTAGGGTTTTAAGCGGAACGAATCTTTCTGAAAACAAATATCATGAAAAGATGCGAAGTTGAAGTCTGCACGCAAACTAAATACGAGACAAAAGTAGGATATTGAAACAGATGGGCAGCGCAGCAAACCAAAGTGAAGATTTGAGAGGAAGGTACATTACAGACTGTGGGTGCAGTTGTATAAGATATTGCTTTGGAAGTATTTAGAAAGAAAATTGAGAAAAAATGACAGGGCAGATGTGACAATTGGACTCCATATATACAATGGCACTGATCGTGAATGACATGATGCTGGCAATATATGAGTCTTGCCCATTCAATGACATGGTACTGAATCCAAATGTCGCAATATATGAGTCGGTACAATTTTTTTAAATTGGGGGAGATTTTCATGTTGTTTTCAAGGATTATTTGTTTTTTTTTAATCTAGTAATTTTTTTAAAGATAATAAAATTATATAAAAGGTAGATTATCTAGAGGTGTTGTATGGGACTTATACAAAGTATTCATGTTCATAGAACCTTCTTCTTGTGTGAGTTGGTATATTTAGCGGAACTTTAAGTGGATGTATGGGTTATCATATTTAGTATTATATATAGTTACAAAAAAATAAAAATATTTAAAGAGTTAATGATCTAAGTGGATATGGGTGGTCACCCACCTATTCTACTATCTCGAAAAACAAATTTTCAATTTGGCTGTTTTTTAGTAGTTTTTCGGGTTTCAAACTTCTGGGGTCGTTTTGAGGCCCTAAACGACGTGTTTTGGGGATTTGAGACCCAAGTAACCATTAAAAATATTAACTTGGGCCAGTCGAAAATTGTTCTTCTTGGTTAGACCTTTCCAACAGTGTATCGAGCGTCCCAAACAAAGATCGTATGCAAAAGTTACGCCCCTGAGAAGTTGATGTATCAACTACCCCCATCGGGGCCCGCAAACCTTTTGGATTTCCATCTTCCGGGGTTAGGGTTTTGAATTTTACTTATGTTAAAAAGGCTTTTGGAGCCTCATTGTAACACTCATCTTCTTGCAAATGCAAGTAGCCATCACATCTTTTCTCAGAGATAAGTTGCCACCATTCTAGCGAGTCTTTCACTCTGTATTTTTACAGTTCTGTACATTTCGCACATTAATAGAAATTGTATATTACTATATATCTATGTCTCTTGTTATATTTTCGATATATCTATGTTATATTATTGTCGCTCTTTCAATATCTCTATATATTTTAGTGTTATATTGTCACTCTCATTTTGTGCCAAAAATAATTCGGATCAATGGTATCAGAGCAGGATGCTCTTGATCGTTTTTCAGTGCATGTCCTCGACGAGGTCCGAGTATAGCAAGTTGGGTCTCGAACTTGTATCTCTTGAGGAGAATTGCTCTCGCACGCCCAAGAAACCCTCCATGGTGGAAGAAAAGAAAAATGATGGAGCAAAATATTCTATTAATTTGTTGCTTAAGCAATCTCTCACGTGACAGAGGGACAAAATGATGGATAATTTTTCACATATCCTTCAACTCCTGTCGATAAAAAATGACACGTCTTCATCAATCAGTCACTTCAGAGGCACCTTTCCTTTCAAGGTACAAGTTAATTTTGATATTCCCATATTTGAAGGATAGATAGATACAGATTCCCTAGAAAAATGGTTAAATCTGCTAGAAGGTTATTTCTCTGTTCATAATTTCTCTGACAGGGAAAAGATCACCTTCGCACTCCTTAAGGCTCTCCCCCATGTCAAACATTGGTGGGAAACTTAGTGGGAGAAAAGTTACATAAAGGAGTTTGGAATATATGGGACCGAGCCCACCTAAGATTTTTTTGTGGATGTGGTCAGGGAACAATATTACCCTATTGGAAACTATGATGACCAATCCATGAGATATACCACACTGCGACAAGAGAGGGGCCAAGCAGTTCCAGAGTTCACCAATACCTTCCATACCTTGCACACCAAGCTGGGTATCAAAGACTCTGAGCAACATTTGGTTCTGAAATACCGTGGGGCTCTACACAGATATATCCAAACTGAAATGGATTTTGTATACATCTCATCACTGGGTGTTGCTTATCAATATGCAGTTAAAATCGAGCAGAAATCTAAGCACCAAAACAAGCGGGAGTTCGGGTCTGCAAATCTGCAACAACCAAAGTATGATAAAGACGACCCTAACAAACAACCTCTTGAAAACCAGTCCAAGCCACAGGAAAAGAAGGGTCACATGAAGATGAACAAGGACACTGGAAAGTTGTGTGATTTCCACAAAATCCCCTAGCACAACACTGATGAATGTCGCTCAAAATAATCACTGCCAATTGGTGGTCGAGATCAAAGACAAGGAACTGATTCCTGATTCAAAATTTGATTAAAAAAATACTGGTAGAAGATATATCATTGACGCATACCACATTGTTATTGTCGCGATCACAACAATTCAACCAAAAGAATCAATAGATCCTGAAGAGGGGGAACACCTTTTTCATTCACATATGTGGGTGAAGGAGACCCTGCTGCATTTTATTGTTGATAGTGGAAGCTAGAAGAACCTCATCTCAACAGAGGTCGTCAAACAATTGCGATTGTGGAAAACACCACACCCACAACCATACAACATCAGGTGGCTTCACGAGACCTCTGTGTCAACCAACATTGTCGATTTTCATATGGCATGCATTCCTTCAAGGATGAAGTATTATGTGATGTTTCCCCATTGGATGTCTGTGATGTTCTGTTGGGCCAACCATATATGTGAAAGTTCCATGCTATCTATGAGTCTCAAACTCGTAGTGTCATTATTACTCTGGGGGTCATCTCTACAGGATACCAAAGGTAGTTCTGACCACTTTTCCACCTAAACAGTGCCACAAGGTAGTATCTCATACTACAAAATTCATCTTCTTCACAATTTTTTCAAAAGGTGAACATAAGAACACCGCAACCATTGTAGTCTCAGTCCAAGTATGTTCTGTCCAACAGAAGCAAGTCAACAATATTAAAGCAAAGTGAAAGGATTCCTTCTGCACACAGTCATCTCATGTAGCCAAACTGGTTAAAAAGGTCCAACCCTTCCAACCATAGGTTCGTGACAACCTTCAACAAGCTAGGCAACACAACTTCTCCAACAAGGAAAGCATCTCACCAAGATTTAGATTCAACAAACGCTTTCCCCTCTCCCCTGAGAAATAAACGCAATAGAGACCATTGATTCTTAAGGAGGGAGGATTGATATAGGTGGATATTGTGGCCACCCACCTATTCCACTAGCTCGAAAAACAGTTTTTTACCTTGGCAGTTTTTCGACAGTTTTTCGGGTTCCAAACTTCTAGGACCATTTTGAGGCCCTAAACGATTTTTTTGGGGGATTTGGGGCCCAATATACTAATAAGAGCTCTTCCCTGGTCCAATAAAAAATTATTCTTCTCGGTTATACCTTTCCAACGATGTATCGAGTGCCCCAAACAAAGATAGTATGCAAAAGTTACGCCCATGGAAGTTGACGTATCAACTACCCCCATCGGGGCCAGTAAACCTTTTGGATTTTCATCTTCCAGGGTTAGGGTTTTGGATTTTACTTATGTTAAAAATTTCTTTGGAGCTTCATTATAACCATCATCTTCTTTCAAATGTGAGTAACCGTTACATCTCTTCTCAGAGATAAGCTACTACCGTTCTAATGAATCTTTCACTCTGTATTTTTACAGTTCTGTACATTTCACACATTGATAGAAATTGTGTATTAATGTATATATGTGTCTCTTGTTATATTTTTCGATATATATCTATTATATTATTGTCTCTTTTTTAATATCTCTATATATTTCCATGTTATATCTACGCTCTCATTTCATGCCAACAATAATTCGGATCAGTTAAAAAATGGGCTAAGCAATCACTGCATCTACAACCAAATTATTTAGTGAAAAAATTAAAACTACGATTCATGAAAATAATAAGTAAGGGGTTCTTGATGGGACTCAATGATCTCCCAGGTTCCTTCTTGCAACCCCATTCCTTCCTTGGACAACCTGACACCTTCAGTGTTTTGGCCCATGTTGATATGTGGATATAAAATATGAGAAAACATGGATTGTAAGTTCTTGATGTCCCAAAATAATGGTTGAAGTAAGTAATTCCTTAAAACAGAGTCCCCTTTCATCCATCTTATAACTAAGATCTAATCGCCCGGATTTGGATTTGTGATACTTATTATTTAAGGGAAAGAATGAGAACCAACTTGAAATCCATGAGTTCAATGAAATTGTTTGTGGCTTGGCCAATCCCAACTCTAAATGAGGAACAATGATTTTTGGAGAGTAAGATTATTTCCCCAACCCGTCCCCTTGATGGATTTCCTTATGAGGCTCCATCAAAGAAGGCCCAAGAAAATGTTTCATTGAAATGTCCTATTGATACAAAATTGAAAGTAGGGTCAGAGGAAAATTCAGGAAGAGTGCTTAGAATGTTTAGACTTTGAGTAGCACACTTAAGGGGCAACGTGTCCTTATCCTTGAAGATATTTGCATTTTTGGCCAACCAAATTCTCCACACTAGGGTGAGTAGGGATTTGAAATATTTTGTTGATTTGTTATAACAATTCTTAAATCTTCTTCTATGGAATCTTCTTGCCAAAATTTGCGAACTCGAGTTCATAGAGGCATTACCTACATAGACCCTCAAAAATTAATTTTTGTAGGACATCCCAAGCATGGGGCATGTTTTTTTTTTAAGATAAAAAAATGTCTTAGTATTTCTATTTACATATATAACAAAAAATTACAAACAACTCAAGGAGGGCATGCCAAAATGGAAACCAATACCCAACTCCGAGAATAGTTACCAATGTTTCTTTATCACAAAATTTAGTTTGTTCTTCAAAATGAGATCAAGTATTCTAGATGTAAATGACAAGAGTCTATCCTCCGAGTAATTTTCTGAATTCTACATACCCTAAGCGTACTAACAAGCCTAAAAATATCTATTGTAATCAAACTAAGTGGTGTTTTCAAACTCAAATTCTCTTTGCTTCCTCTTGAAATTGCTCCAACTTGGATTCTTCTCCAGTGACTCGAGCTTCTTTGTCGTCTTCAATCAGGATATGAAAATCCTTTGAACCATCGGAGCTTGGGTCCATTGGTGCAATATGGTTTTGCTTCTCGTTTTTCCCTTATGGAGTGACCTTGAATTTTATGCCAAACTGAGACTTGCATAAATTTCAAACTTCCCTTCCATAATTTTAACAACTTGTAGGGTAGCCTCATTTTCTTTCCTAGTTTTTTCTATTGCATGGGCCACCATTGCCTTAAAAATCTAGTATGTCTCCGTAGTTTGAATTATTTTGCCTCGTGGTTCCTAGAGTAAAATGGGTCATCCACCCACACTTTTACTTCATCCACAATTACTTCCTCTGTGGTGTTGTTCTTCTAAACTCTCACAACCTCATCGATTTTTGTTGCTTCCTTCTTCTATATATATATATACAGAGGTACTTAATCCTGGAGCCCTCCATCTATGCCACTTTGTCTTTCCTGGTTAGATTTTCTGGTCCTTGGGATGAGGAAGCCTCTATTTTATATCCCCACTCACGACCACCTCTTGCTCCTTTCCTAGACATCCTATGATCTATGAATAGCTTGTCTTTACCTAGTGATCTTCTTGTATCCTCCAAGTGACCCTCTTTCCAAACAATATGTTGATTTGGCTGAGTAACCCCTATGTTGGCCAGCTAATCTTCCATATTGTTCGTGCTTCACATTCCCTAGAATCGGTTGGTATTATTTTGGCTAGTTTTGATAGCCTAAATGATCATATCTAGTTCTTAGATATATTTTCTCCAATTTGGATCAATTTATCATATTTTTTATCACCGAGATTATCATTAGTGAATCTCTTTCCACTATGAGTGACTTGTATCCTTGATTCTCCACTATGGCTGGTCCTCTTTATAATTCTTCTAATCCTACCCCATAATTGGTGTTGAAACCCAACTTGCAGGCAAACATAGAGGTGTTTTTTCTCTATCAAATGTGAAAGAATCCTCCTACCCTAGAGGGGCTAGGGTTACTCTTAGAGGCCCCATTGAAGTTCAACTTGATTGAGCCTTCCAGTGGTGGATCCCATTTTTTCTTGATTTGGCTCTTGTTTTGGCTAGTGCCTTTTGTATACTAGTGAAAAAACTGGTCTAGTCTCCAATTTATAAAAATGATATCCTCTTCATCAGTGAATACTCCATCTTCCTTTTTCCAAAAACATGAAGCAATGGATTCCTAGATGTTAGAAAGTAAAGTTTTCCATACTTGTTCCATCAATAGTTGTTTCTACTTGAAGATCCTTCTGTTTCATTCCTTCTGCAAGTTCCACATTAATAGACCTGGGAATATTGACCATGATTTTCTTAGAATATTATTGGAGAAGGTTTCTGGGGACCAATCACCAATTGTTTTGATGATATAATTTAAGACTCTGTCAGAGTGTCAGAAGAGTTATGCACCTTTGTCCCATAAAATCACTCCTTCCCTATAGTCACATAGAAGATGATTTAAAGTTTGATTATCCCACATATACATCATACAAATGGAGGGGCATTCAAATCCTTTCATGATTAGTTTGTCCCAGGTTATAAATTTCCTTCGTAGGTTAATACATAATAAATTTAAAATCTTTGTCCATAATTTAGGTTGCCAAATGCATTGCTAGTTCTTCCTCTGATTCTCCTCTGTCAATTCTACTGCCAACAAATAATATTCACAAACCCTAAAGTTTCCTTCCCCTTTGTTTCTCCATTGAAAAATATTGTCTCCTTCTTCTGTTCTGATTTTCCGAAGTTGCATCTCCTACTCCATCCCCTTTCTTATTTTTCATTCCAATTGATAGGCCATTCCTCTATTTTTTTTCCAAATTCTCTAATATATCTCTCCTGTATCCCCACTCTCATTCCAATAATGATGTAAGTGGGTTCATCCTAGCCTTAACATGGAGTGATTAACCTATAATAAACATTATTTCCTTCCCATGGTGGGTAATTATTCCCACACCTCTTCCCAGAACAACATAGACCGAACATTATGAACCTCCCAGAAACTCTCTTTTGGGACTATTCCTCTGTTCTTCCACACATTGTATGAGATGAGAGATCTTGGTATATCTCCATCCATCTTAATTAACTTTTTTCGGGGGATGTTAGGGGAATACTTGTCCTTCCATAATTTGTCCCATAGGGGTTCTGGACTTTTTAACCATCTCCACCAAATTTTTTCTACTAAGGGTTGTCTAATAAAATGACGATCTCTAATACTCACCCCTCCATGTGATTTGGGTTTGCATAATTTGTCTCATGCAACCAGAGCACGCTTTTTGTTTTGCTACTCCCCCTAGAGAAAGTCTCTTTGAATATTTTGAATCTTTTTAAGATGCATTTAGGATATGCCAAGATAAAAAAGAGATAAGAGGGGAATTGAGCTCAATACTGATTTAATCAATAGGATGCACCCCGAGAGGGTGAGGAAGTGGTGAGTCCAACTGATATGTTTTTCTTATAATTTTTCTAACATCTTTGTCCATGCAATATTTCAAATAGATTTATCCAGGAGCATGGATCCTAGATACTTGGAAGGGAGAGTCAGTTGTATGAATCGCAAAATGAGAACACTATTTCTTTTTACTACCATAGGTGTGTTAATTTTTTTTTTTGAGATTTTGTTAAGTTTAGCTAGGTTCATGTTGCATCTTTGTAAATTTCTAGTAGGTTTTTTATTTCTTTTACATCCTTACCATGGGCAATCCCATGAGGATACTATCATCAACGAAATGGAGGTGAGTGACTGGTTCATAATTGGGTTGGTGTCTAAAACCTTTAATCTTCCCTTCCGACAAAGACTTATGAATAATCCTCACTAGTCCCTCTGTCAGAATTATATACAGGCAGGGGGATAGTGGATCTCCCTTTTTTAGCCCCTTGGATGGATTGAACTTCTTGGAGGGTGATCCATTGATAAATATGGAAAATAAATCCAAGGAGGTCAATAAATTTATCCATTGGATCTAGTCCTCATTAAAGCCAAAGGACTCCAACATTTTTTACAAAAAATTCCATCTTATTCAATCATATGCTTTGGACATGTCTAGTTTTATTTGTTCGATAACACATGTATTCCAATAGAGGATGAACACCTTCAGTAACCACTCACACAACAAGATCAAATATCAACATACCGATGTTTTGACGTGGTCAAACCCCTACGAGGAAAAATCCATGACCCCAACCAATACAACCACTTGGAGAAGTTTATTATTGCAAAATAAAAAAATTACAGAGAGATTTTACAAGAGAGATTCTCACAATCGATCGTCAGAAAATGACCCTCCATGATCTTTAAATAGAGCTCATGGACCAATAGGGTGTTAAGCCACATATCAATGACTATTAAGATTGATGAGAATATGAATTGTTGGATCACTCTATGTCGGGAACATATCGTGACCGCCAGATTTCCTAATACAAATGCGTACTAATGCATACTAAAGAAACACAATTTTACCTAACGACACATTAAACCAAGTAGATATTAACTAACTCCTAAGTGTATAAATATCCTAACATCCCCCCTTAAGAACAAATTGCGATATGATTAAAGGATTTACAATAGTGAAATAATAGGAGAAGGAAGGATTCATTAGAGCCTATACCCCCTTGATGACAACTTCTTGAACTCCTAATATAGATCAAAGTTTGGAAAAAATTTATTCTGTAAGAGACTTTGTGAAAATGTTTGCAACTTGATCTTCTGTAGGGAAAAAGAGCAATTTAATAACTTGATCATGAATGAGATTTCTGATGAAGTGCATGTGTAGCTCAATGTGTTTGTTGTGCTGATGTTGAACTAGACATTTGGCGATATTGATGGTACTATGATTGTCGCACCAAAGGATGGCCAGATTTTGCTCATGGAATCCAAACTATGAAAGGATCTATTGAAGCCACAAGGCTTCTAGAATTGCATTTATCGTTGCTTGGTACTCTGATTCTTTTGAAGAAAGTTCAAAATCATGTTGTTTCTTACAAGACCAAGTGACAGGTCCTGAACCAAGGCTGAAAAAATAACCTGCAGTAGACTTCCGATCATCAGGGTCGTCATCCAAATCTGAATTAGTGAAAACAACCAATGAAGGAGTCCCCAATGAACTATAATGTATCACGAACTGAACTGTACCACAAACATAGAGAAGTATCCTTTTAGCCACTTTCCAATGGATTTCATGGAGTGTTTTCATATACCAGGCAACAAGACCAAAATAAAAGGAAAGATCAGGACGTGTATGAGTCAAGTATAAGAGGCTACCAACTAACTGACGGTACAAGATGCCATCAACTTTGGGGGAAGTACACGTGGTAGCAAGATTGACTCTAGACTGGAAGGGATAAGGGGCTTGTTTACAATTGTCCATGTGAAAGCAACGAATAAGGTCATAAGCATACTTAGATTGGGAAAGAAAAAATCCTTCATTGGTTTGCAAAACTTGGAGGCCAAGGAAATAGTGAAAAAATCCTAAGTCTGTCATTTTAAATTTCTTCTTAAGGCTAGTTTTCACACGGTTTAAAAGTTTTGAGTCACTACCAGTAAGTATAAGTTCATCAACATAAAGGAAAATTATTATGAGATGGATTCCTACTTTCTTGGTATATACATTAGAATCAGAATGGCATCTAGAGAATACAATGTCAATAAGAAAGTTGTCCATTTTGGCATACCAAGTTCGGGGAGCTTGCTTAAGACCATAAAGAGATTTCTTAAGGCAACAAACAAGGCTAGAGTTATTCATGTAGATTTATTCTTACAAATCTCCATGCAAGAATGTATATTTAAAATCCATACGATGGACCTCCCATTTATGTGAGGCAGCAAGGGCAAGAACAAGACATATGAAATTCTTTTTGGCTACAGGGGAAAAGGTTTAATTATAGTCAATTCCTTCAACTTGGGAAAATACTTTGGAAACTAACCGAGTCTTGTGTCTTTCAACACTTCCATCTGATGCATACTTAGTTTTGTAGACCCATTTACATATACTAAGTTTTATTCCTTTTGGAAGAGGTACACGATCCCAAGTATCGTTTTCCATTAAAAAATGATACTCTTCATTCATTGTTGTACCCAAATATGGATGACCTAAATCTTCTGGAAATGTCTCTAGATAACGAGTCTCTGAAACTTGAGCCAAAATAGAAGAGGCTTGATGGAATTGTGAATGTGTTTGACGTCGATCTGAAGGATCACCGACAAGATCACAGGCTGCTTCTCGTGTTGAGTGAACCCATCTAAGAAGAGATGTAGTTGGTGTTGGTTCAGGTTCAAAGGACTTATTTGGAGGAAGGTGAGCAGGTGGAGGTGGATTTTTATCCTCACTGTCATCATCTAAAGAAGAAACCAAAATAGGAATTGAAGAAGGAAGAAACGTCGAAGATGGCTCGCAGGTCTAAGAAGACACAATCGTCGAATTAGGCTCACATGCCATGAAATTTTCATCAAATTTAACATCTCTTCTAATAATAATTTCATTACAATGTGGTTGAAGAAGTCTATAATCTTTGACATATTTAGAATAACCAAAAAATAATACATTTCTCACTTTTAGGTTGCAATTCTTTCCTTTTCTCATCAGGAATGTGAGCCCATGCTATACTACCAAATACACGAAAGTGACTTACATATGGTTTAATTTTAGTCCAAGCTTCTTCCAATGTTATATTTTTAAGATACTTTGTGGGAGTGCTATTTACTATGTAATTTTCACAATTGATGGATTCCACCCAATACTTTAGACTTAATCCCTTAGATTGGATCATACAATTAGCCATTTATTTTAATGCACAATTCTTTCTCTAAACAACACCATTTTTTTGTGGTGTATACATAATAGTGTGTTGCATTTGGATGCTCTGTGTAGTGCAGTAAATTGTAAAATTATTGTTCACATATTCACATCCATATCTATTATTAATCTTTGAATTTGATGTCCAGATTGCTTTTCTACAAGGGCCTTGTAGGCCAGAAACTTGTCAAAAACTTCAATCCTAATTTTTGAGAAGTAAACCCAAGTACGTCTGAAAAATTCATCAATGAAAGTTAAGAAATAATTGCACCCATAAAAATAAGGAGAATAAAGTGGACCACACAAGTGACTGTGAACAAGATGCAAAGGGCTCTAGGCATGCCAAGAGGCACGTTTGTCAAACTGTCTTGATGATGTTTGTCGATAATACAACTAGAACAAAAACCATCTCTACATGAAACAAGAGGAAGAACAATCACTATCTTTTGATTATATAGTTGTTGTAATGAACACTAGTTTAGATGACCAAACCGCTCATGCCAAAGTTTTCTCGAGTCATCGCTATGAGAAACAAAAACTGATGGAAAAGATGATGACCCAAAGTTGTCAAAATTGTACAACCTGGTAATATCATCAACAATTCCAGTTGCAAGAACATGTTTAGGATATTTTAGATCCTTGATTACAACTTGGTGAGGTGAAAAATCTACGGTTTTACCTTCACCTGAATGAATGATTTGATATACTAATAGAAGGTTACAAGAAATACTTGGAACACATAATACATTATTGAAATGACCATTATATACTTGAACTGTTCCAGATCCATACGCCACTCATAAGAAGAAGAAGTAGAAGTTTCATTGAAGGAGAAACCAAAAGCAGAAAGTGCATGTCCATGAGAAGAAGAAGAAGAATTATAATCAATACTGATGTTGTTCTTCTTCATCGCTACTAAAACTGCCATCTTCTAGAAACATTTGGACTCATCATGACCATTTTTATCACAAAAGTTGCAATGTTTGTTAGTCTTTTTTTTTTTAGATTTTTCTCCTTCGTCACCATTAGGAGCTGAAGTTGTCTAAGTTGGTTTGGGACCCTTATGTTTCTTGTTGTTTTGGAGAGGATGTTGCTTCCTGGGATGCTTGGGTTTATCTTTTTGTAGGGAAACTAAGGCTTTGTTGGAGGTACCTGCAATGTTGATCACTCCAAGATGTACAAACTTATCTTGCTCTCTAATCAAAGCATCAACAAAGGACTCAAGAGTGAGTTTTTGATAAGATTTCCCTAGATCCTATATCATGACATAAAAGGTAGATACAAACACATAATATGCACTACCTAGTTTAGATAGAATAATATAGATGCAATGATCTTCCTCCATCTTTATCTCACATTATTCACATAAAATTCCAAGTGTTTAAAAATTAGATAGATAGAATTAAACGCAAGAAACATCAGTTGGACTTAAAGTCAATATTTGATTTGCTAACTGATGTGCTCGAATAATATTGTGTTTACCAAAAATAGATTCAATATTTTCCCAAGCTTCATTGGGGTCATCAATTTCTTTAAGGTGGAATGTTAAATCAGGAGAGATGGACATTCTGATTAGTCCACATGCTTCTTCACTCTTATTATCCCATTTGACTTTATTATTAGCATCAATGGGTTCTTTTTCCTTTCCCAAGGTAATATGATACAAGCCTTTACTTCTTAATAAATCCTCCATATGAGATTTCCATTGGAAGTAGTTGGTGCTGGTAAGAAAAATATTACTCGAATAAATCATATTAAATATGCATATAATATATATTTAAAAATTGAAACTATTGATTTGGATGGAAAGATATCGAAAAAAGAGGTGGTTTTAAAAAAAACAACACTTAAAATGGACTTCGAATGTGAAAGTTATGCTCTTTTAAAAAAAGGCATAAACGACAACCAAAGAAATTCGTGGTGGTGATACCCCTCCAAATAGCCTTACTTTTACAAATAAGTTTCTTTATGAAGTGACCCACTTTTATAAAAATAAGTGGGGATCACTTTTACAATGAAGTTACTTTATAAAAGAAAGTTGCATGCAAAATAAATAACTCTAAAATAAAATATTAAAGCTACTTATAGTGATTCACTTTTATACTTGAAGTGAAATACACTTTTAACAATGGAGCATGAACTTTTTCAAAAAAATTAACAAAAATAGAGACTTGAACTCAAGAACTCTTACTTAATAAGGCAACTTTTAACCAAGTGGGCTATCAAACCATATTGTATTTTTTAGCAGGAGGGTTGTTGTTATTGTTGAAGACAACCTTGGAGAGTGTGCTCATAAAAAAATATTTTCACACAAGAAAAACAAATTGTTGTTGTTGTTGTTGAAGACGGCCTTGGAGATCATGCAAATAAAAAAATATTTTCACACAAGAAAACAATTTTGCATCTCGATGATAACAAGGGTTAGATCTCAGTTAGTTTACTTGGAAAATGAACCTTTTACTGTCTTTTTCTGATTTTCCGAGATCACATAGGGTGCGGGGAAAAGAGCATGCACAGATATAAAAGAGTAGAAACTTGGAAACAAACAATATAAAACTGAAATAAAATCGAAATAAAACTATGCAAAAATTTAAAAAGGGCATATTCAGGCTTATATCTTTGGATCTGATTGAAATGGTCGTATATTGGGAAAACATAAACATTTTCGAGTGAAAATAAAATCATTCCTGACTGAAACGAGCGTTCCAGAAGTAATAGAACAATCCTCTCAGCCCATAAATGTATGAAAATGGCAGAAAATGGAGATGAAGAAACTCGGCTTCACGATCTCGATCTACAACAGGAGTGAGTCTTCAAATGGGCTTTGATACCGTGTTCGACAAAATGGTATTCCAGTAGAGGACGAAAACCTTTAGTAATGATTCAGACAACCAGATCAAAGACCAACACATCGATTCTTTGATGTGGTAAAACCCCTATGGGGAAACATCCAGACCCCCACCCAACGCGACCACTTGGAGCAGTTTATTAATGCAAAAAAAATAAAATTACAAAGAGATTTTACAAAAGAGTTTCTCACAATAGATCATCGGAAAATGACCTCCATGCTATTTAAATAGAGATGATGGACCAATCAGGTGTTAATCCACAGATCAATGGTCATTAAAATCGAGGAGAATATGAACCGTCAGATCACTCTATGTCAGGAACATATCGTGACCGTTGGATTTCCTAACTACAAATGCATACTAATGCATACTAAAGAAACACACTAAGAAACACCCTTTTACCTAACGACACATTAGACCAAGTAGATATTAACTAACTCCTAAGTGTCTAAATATCCTAATATTATTAACATTCCAGTATTCTTAGATATTTGTAGGGAATGGATAGTTTCATGGGCTACAATTATGCCATCCATAATTTGACGACCTTCCACAAAACCCCCTTGCTTTTAAGAAATGACGATCTTTAGGAGAGGTTTGATTATATTTGCTATCAGTTTAGATATTATTTTATAAATCACATTATGGAGGGTGATAGGTTTGAAATTATCTAATCTATTAGCCTCTTTCTCTTTATGTATACATTCTATTAACATGGAATTGAACGCTTGGAGAATGGATTTGGATGACCGTTATTCTTCCACTACCTCCCAGATATCCTTCCCAATTATGTTCCAGCAGGCTTGGAAACAATTCGCGGTAAAACCATATAGTCCTGGGTATTTTCCTGAGGCCATTTCCTTCATTGTCCTTTCTACTTCCTCTAGTGTTTTTGTGCTCATGAGGTTTTGATTTTTTTCATGAGTTACCATCTTTGGGATGCATCGCTTTATTATATGGATTGCTTCATCTCTTTCTTCCACAGGTTATGCAAGTAACTATTTGAAGTGGGATACCATTTCTCTCTCGATATCCTCATTGTTTTTCCATTTTGTGTCCTAATATCGATGTAAGACCTGCAATCTCATTATGGTTCCTTCTTTACAAAATAGAGTTGTGGATTTTTTTTATATTTTTATCCCTATCCCTGAACCATCTGATTCTCGATTTTTGTTTCCATAAGATCTATTCCCTCTTGTCTCTCTTATTCAATTCTACTCTTATTTGATCCTCCCTATTCCTTTCCTCGTCTATTTTTTCCCCTATAATTACTTCTTTTTGAATTGCTTCCATATTTGTTTCTAGTCTTCTCTTTTCCTCAAATATGTTTCCAAAGACCTCCTTGTTCCAATTTTTTATTCTTAGCTTGACATTCTTAAGCCTTTGTTGAAATTGGTACATCTTGGTGCCATAAAGTTTTTTTTTTTAATTCCACCATTTTTTTTCAAAGTGGAAGGGCTTTGGCCTAGGTTCCAATTTTCCTTCCCAATATAGAAGGATCGACTAGTGATAAAATCCATGATGAGGAAGAATATCTCCCATAAACTCTTGTTTCTCCTCAAACATTGCCTCGATGGCTAGAAATCTATCTAGGCGAACTGCAATTTGATTTTCTGACCTTCTTCTATTGTTCCAAGTGAACAATCCAGTACTGGATGGGATGTGAATTAACTTGTAGTTCTCAATCCAAACTCTCAAGGATTCTCTCTTTCCATTTAGTATTTTTATTCCTCCCATTTTCTTCAGTAGAGAAGTGATCATGTTGAATTTTCCTTTGATAATGTACTATTGATCATGAAACATAGTCCCCAAATAGTTTAGATATTTCGAGAATCCCATATTTAAATGTGGATATAATGGGCCATACACGTTAAATAAGTACCCTTGATAGTAGGTGCCTACCTCTATGAATTTTATTGTCATAATCCTTGGTAGGTTACAGTGCAGTTAAATGTCCCATTTCGTAGGATCCCACATAATGAACATCCCACCTGAAGCTCCCTCTGCTTCAACCACTTCTACCTCACAACCTTCCCATACTTTTTGTGCAATTTTCTTCATAGTGACCTTAACAAATTTTGTTTCATGAATCATTACTACTTTCACCCGGTGACGCACAATCCTTTTTTTTAATATCTAGTGTTTTGATAGGGAATTTATTCCTATCACTTTCCATGACAATATCTCCATATTATTACTATAGTTGGGGTTGAAATATATTTTCAGTATCCATAACATTTGTCTTGAATCCATTAGGTGTGCTCTTGTTTCCTTGATAATATGGTTGCAGGGTTTCTATCCCATCTTCTTTTCTTCGCTAGGAGTTTTTTTTAGTATTTTCAAGGGATTTGTCTTAATCCCCATACTTCCTGATGTTTTAGCCAAGCTACCTGGTGTAACCTATTTACCTTTGTTCTCATTTATTTCACTTTGTAGTTTCCCTACCTAGCCTATTGTCATGTCATTGACTACTTATTCTCCATGCACTTCCCTCATGATTTGCATGTCTAACTGTACCTTATCTAGGTCCATCTCCTGGGATGCATTTTGATATTTGTTCTCTTCTTTTTCTTCCTCAAAACCATCTAAGTCTTTCATCTCTAATTCAAATTTTTCCATCCCCCCTTTTTTCATATTTAGATCAAGCTTCATGTGCTTTTCCATGTCCTCTTTTGCTTTTGCTTCTGTCTTTTTTGGGTCTTGTACCTCTTTCTGCACCTCCTCAATGGGTTCTTGTATGGTTCCATCCTCCATAGATTTGAACCATTTTTTGTTATTTTCCCCTTCTTTTGCAATTGGTTTATTTGGTTGCCTTATAGCCTTGCACTTCCATTGTATCTTGGTAAATCCTTCTACATTTGTTCCTTTCTGAGTTTTTCTTACTTCAGATTTGGCATTTAAGGGGATGTCTTTGAATAGATGACCATGGATATGAAATTTCCTACATCTGAAGGGAATATGTTCATAATACAAATTTTGGATCCACTCATTATCTTGAAATGATACTCCTACAGAGTTCGGGAGAGTGCATTTGACATTCATGTATACACAAATCCTTGCATAGGATGTGTATCTTGTGGTTTTTTTTACCTATGAGAATTTAATAAATTCCTTTCCCTATAACTTCCATTGTCTCCATTTCCCATAATTCTTGTGGTAATGAGTACATCCTTATACAGACCAGGGTCACTGTAAAATCCTCTTTTTCTAGAGAAAATATTTTAGTCTAGTATCTGAGATGGATACCTACTAACTTAAATAAATATGGGCCTTCCTTGAAGACCCAATCTCTATCATGAGGGTTAGAGAAAAATTTTGTGAAAAAACCCTTGGACCCCAGTTTTATATCTACCCATCCTTTGACTTTCCAACGTGATCTAACCCATACCATAAGGGGCTTCTTCGATGGCCAAATCCCCATGAACTTCCCAATTAGAGCATGATATTTCAGATAGTTTCCTATATTAGAAGTGACCTTGTACCTTGGGTTTTCTCCCATTTGAGCATGGTATCCATTCACTTTTATTTTGTCCACTCTACTCGTTCCTTGGTCCTCCCCAATCAGATCCTCCCACATGTTTGTGCCCTTTCCTACACCTCCCATTACAATGTCTTCTATCTACTTTTTTGACCTACCCAATACCACATGCTTGAAGGTCAAAGTTTCAACCCACTGCTAAATCGTCGACACCTCTGGGGACCCTTTCTTTTCTATTTCTCCAGACATTTGTGCCACCATTTTTGAAACTTCACTTCATTCATTTACTCCCCCCATCTTGTTTCCTTTCTTACACACAAAACTCTACATAAATAAACGTATCCTCTAACCTGCTATGCTTGCCATTATTCAAACTCTTGTTTTTCAAGCAAGGGGCATGCTATTGAGGAGGAGGCAACACAATTTTTTGTTTTGTCAGATATTTAAATTTCATAATATATTTCCACCACCAAATCAATGGTTGGATTATGGAAAATTTTAAGAACCCCCCCCAAAGTTTGTGTATAACAAATGGGTGAATCTCCATGATATATGGGAAAATTTGAAGGATATTTTATCAATCATATAATATGTATATATCATTTTTTGGTTTATCTTTTAATGGATTATAGAATTTTGTAATTTTTTTTCAAATCTTTCACTAAACTATAAAATATTATAAAATCTTAGTGAATATTTCATTGAATTACAAAACATTGTGTAGTCTTGGATATTTTTATTTATTTTCGATAAAGTATTACCATATATAATAATAGGAAAATAATTCATTAAACTATAATATATTCATTTTACAAGTTTGGAAAAAGAAGCATAACTTGTCCCTCCTCTCGATAATGTTCCAAGCATCAAGGGTAGTGTTTGTTAGGGATTTTACCACACACTCTTGCATATCCCTCTATCAATTTTGATGATATTTCACCAAAAAGTTCCTATATGTTTTGATCTAGAGAACCACTTATGTCAAACTCAAGAGATATTAATATTTTCTCTACCACTTCTATTATGGATATTTTAATCTTTTCTCTACCACTTGTATTATGGTTTTTTTATTACTAATTCATAGATTATGAAAATAATCTTAAAACAAGTTCATAGTATGTTTTTGTTGGTTGTGGAGCCTGATTATCTTCCTAATGTAGAGGTTTGTTTCAACCATACTTGGATCCTATTTATTGACGGGGGAGTGTGGGGGTACTTTNAGATAAATTTGATGGAGCCGCTCCCCCTGGTGGGGGATTCAGGTGTAGCACCCCCAAAACAAAGTTTTGGGAAAAAATTCCTTGTAAAATATTGTAATTTTGTAGTCAATCTAGACCGTTCATTATAAGGTTGTAGATCTGACAGTAGAAGTTATGTCAGAGATTTTTTTTCCCTAGAAATAAAACCTCTTTTATGAGAGAATTGTATTGCGGCTGGGTGTGATGGTGAATATTGTATTATGAGGGAGGAGATTGTGAGAGAAAGAAGAGGAGGTTACAACGGGTGTCTTGTAGGTTGTATCCCTTCATTTTGCTGGATAATAAAAAGGAGAAACCTAGAAATTTATTTGGTGGACGTAGCCCACACTGGGTGAATCACACATATCTATGTCTCTATTGTATTGTGTATCTTCTGTGTTTTATTTCTGCACTTGTTTTATTTTATTTCTCTGCGATCCTATTTTTATAACAATTCTTATATAGGAGGACAAATAATTCCATCTATCCATAACTCCAAAACTATAATAATATTGATAAGTCACATTACATGTATGAATTCCTCTCTAACCATCCATTTGTATCCAAAAATGACCCCCTTCCAATCAAGAGAGGTCACTTTTCTCCATTATATTTTTGTTGACTTGAAAAAAAGTTAAAAGACATAGAAATTTGTAATAAAATGTAGCATATAGATTAGGCATTATAATTATATGGAAAAGAAAACCCACTAAGCATAAATGTTAACTATTGGTTACAAATGAGACCATAAAAACCTTGTGTATATAAACTTAGACCTAAAAATTGTAAATTATAATTTTGGTTATAATAAATGCAATTTGAAATGATGTAGCACATTATTGGCCATGCATATATGACATGGCCATCAAGTCATAGGACATGACATGTGTAGTCAATATAAAAAAGTATGAGTACTAGGAAATGAAATATGCAAAATGAAACGTATTTAACAATGTACATACATTATATAAGACTCGGACTAATTGGAAGCATTTGGAAGAAAATTTTATAGTCTTGTGTTAACTATCTCTCTCATGATTAAATCATGAAACAAATGGTCGATCTAAATTTGAATTTCAAGAAAGATATAAAATAAGAAAAAGATTCCATTCATACATGAAATTGGCAAGAGATTTTCATATTAGATAGAAGACTTGTAGGCCCCTAAGAGGTTTCACAATTTCAACCATATTTTCATCTTTGATTTGTCTCAGTAGATAACATCAAAGTTCTTAATTTATAGTTATCATTAGAGGGAATTTTTAAACATCTTTGAACTGGTAATGCAATTTAAGTAATTATATAAAAACTTAAATTTATGTAAACTCTTATAGTACATAAAATCTTATAGAAAATGATCAAAACTTATTGTAAACATGGTTAATATATCCCCTTTGAGATATGTTTTATTTCATAAAATGATTTTGAAACTATTAAATAGAGAAACAATGTTTACAGATACATAATTCAATGACAACCTAACCAAATGTATTTTACAAAGTGGTCTGACGAAACCTACAAATCAATGAAATTTTCAAGGAACTTTCATCTTCTTGATAGAGTGGAAAATTTCAAGAGTTCTTAGAAAGACTTATTATGTGAAAAACATACACTTCCCTAATATAATATTAGCATATTATCCTATAAATGCTCACAATTTTTGGGGTGACATCACTGGTAAGATTTGATACTCAAAATATTAAATGAAGGTACATATGATCAAAGCGTTTATGCTTTACACATGATAGATAATACTCATATTCCTCTTGATTGAAAGTTGCACTTAAATTCTATTTGGTTCAATATAGATATCTTTTATGAACCAAACACCTTGAAATAAATAAAAAGTCAATTAATATAGTACATTTCAAGGGGTAAACCTCCTTTTACAATATATCCAATTCACAAGACAATATATGATGATCCCAAGACTATGTCTCCTTTGTATATATATAGGAGACAAGGGGTACAATTATAATTAAAGGGTACAATGAAAGGTTCTAGCCAACCTACTGATATAACAGATAAAATAATAATGAATGTTTATTAGGGACTTGAAATAGGAACCCGAGCGCCTAAAAATAGCTCCCCTCTTTAAAAAAGCATTTCCCTCAAATATTGTAATTGAGGGTGTTTCTTCATGAAATGCTCACTTTCCCATGTAGCTTATTTTAGAAGCATATTGTTCCACTTGATTAGGTACTCCATAATGGTTCTATTCCAAAGAGATAGAGAACATTGATCTATAACTTTTTCTGGTTCAATAATCAACTTCCCTTCATCTAATTCTACAAGCTCTATTTTTATTGGCATAGTTTGTCCAAAAACCTTTTTTAGAAAAGATACATGAAAAACCTTATGAATGGGAGAAGAAGGAAAATGTCACTCACACACCACTTTTCCAATCCTACAAATAATATTGGAGGGTACATAAAATTTTGGAGTTAATTTTTCTTTTTTCTTTTCCTTGAGTGTAGATTACTTATAAGGTTGTACTCTAAAAAATACTCAATCACCCTCCTCAAATTGTCTTTCACTTCGTTGTTGATTTTCTTCTTGTTTCATTCTGTTTTGCACCTGTTGATGGGATGAAATGACCCAACCAATTAGATGAGGGAAAATTCTCGATGGAAGGTCCCAATTATACCCACTCTCATTTGGGGTAGCACTTCCGGCCATATTTTGGCATGGTTACCAACTAGCTAGAAAACTAACTAAAACAAAAACTATATATGAATATGAGAACCAAAGGTTATCATATGAATTAAAAAGAAGTAAATGTCGATAACTAAAGTTCAATTAAGCGGTATGATTATTATTCTAAAATGTAGTCTCTAAACTAATACTTAACTAACTTATCCTAATCAGGATCAAACTAGTGAAGAAAATGAATATAGTGAGTAATGTGTATTACTTGCGTAGAATAAATTCATGACACACATAATACACAATTTCAATCGCACAATCGATCAAAACCAAATAATTAATTAATCAACAATGTTATGATATCATTGTATTCATCCCAAAAAAACATGGTAATTGCAAACTGTGAACATTATATTCATAAATAATTCATCAACCAATATTCACAGACTACAATAAGAGATATGCATAAACATAATCATATCCTTCATACACATCGGTACCATAATATCCAATTTTATAATGTCTCTTGGATTCAAATTAACTTCCAGCAAAAGTACTATCATGCTACATTCAAAAACCAAAATCCCTTTCAAATGGGGAGCACTCCTATTCAAATCCTATAATTGTGGAATTCTATAATCATGACCTGGCCCACTCCTATAGTTGGTCTTGGTATTCTTTCCAAGTGGAGTTGTCATTTAAAATTCTCTCAAGTTTGATTGATTTCAATATCTCTAAGACAGATTCTACGTTGCACACTTTTGCAAACACTTCTTGATATAACCGCTCAGACATGGATTTTACAAAGGATTGGATCTTGTGGGTGAGCTTGGTAAGAAGTAAACAAATTTCTTCAATTGATTTGTCTTCAAACAAAAACATATCTTGAATGCTTGGATGGATGGATTTCTTTAGATATTCCACTTCAACCATCCTGGTGCTACCATAAGATGTTTCATTGATATACTACACTAGATGTACCCCTGCCTCTACGACGAGATCATTCACATATTTCCACAGTTGTGCGCATGTGTTAGTAGCTACTCCTTGGCTAGAGAGGTGTTACAGGTTATTTTCGTCATCCCTATGATCGTTAATGATGTAAACCTATCTGTTTCCTTCAGAGGGGTCAATGGCCCGAGTTCCTAAAGAGAGAAGGGAGAAGAACTTCTCTTGAGAAAAGAAATTGCTTTTTCCTATGTAAAAACCTTATAAAAAGAGAAGTTCGCAGGTTGCTATATAGGTAGGGTGCGAGAATGACCCATTCTCGTAGGTTGCACTATATCCAGGGTGCAATAATTCCAGTACGTGGGAAAAATGAGCGTTTTCGTGAATCTTCTAGAAGGAGAAGCTTCTATGGTGAGGTGGCATCCGAATGGTTTGGATCTTACTCGCTTTCATTATTTAGTGGGATCATCCTAACCTCCTCACCTTATCTTCTTCAACTTATAAAAGGAGAGGAATTCTCATGGAGAAA
>SNQJ01S0003015.1:312130-326969 GCA_010110895.2 Picea sitchensis
ACAAGAGCACTGGAGCGAAGCGGGAGCAACAAAGACTATAGGAAGCGATCATAAGGTATGTCCATGATTCTTGCCTCTTAGTAAATTCAATATTTAAAACTTAAGGAAAGCATCCTATTCTGTTTTGCTTTGTTCTAGATCCAAGTGGATCTAGGGAGATCGGTTTGTGTCCGCACTTACGGATTTATCCAATAACAAGAGGGCACTCACAAAGAGCGGTTTGCTGGTGTCTAAGAGCATTTGGTACCTGAGTCTTTCCCTCTTTGATTATACCAATAGGGAGGTAGGTGGAGGTTGGTGCATGTCTTGCCAACTAACCATCTCCTCAAAAACCTTGCTCGCTTCATGTTACCTTCCTTGAGTCTCTATAAAATTTCTTTGCAACCTAAGTTGTTCTTGTCACTCAACCCATACAATGATCAATAGATCAATGAGGCCATTATTTTCCATCACTAGTTTTTCACTTACTTATAATGCTTATTCCTTGATGGATTCCATGGTGCATGCCGAGGCTCTAGTATTTTCTAGGATGACATTGAGTTTATGCCTTTCCACCTCTAACTCGTTTCTGTGGGTGTCCTGTTCAGTTTTCATCCGCCTTTAAAATTATTCGTTCATAATGTCTCTTAGTTCCTGTAGGGAAATAATGATCTTCCCTAAATTGAGACCTTCAACTACTTTTATATCTTCCTTGAAATCTATAGCGAATTGGTATTTTACACCTTTCAAATCTATTTCTAGCTTGGCTACTTGGTTCTTGGCAGTGATGAGGGCATTAGTTACCTCCAGGATAGAGGAGGCATTTAACTTTGTAAAGGCATTGAGTGTTGAAGTTGCTTGGACTGCATTATCTTCTGAATTAGGCCCTACCTTCCACTCCAATACCATTCCTACAGATAAATTTGACCTGGTTTCTTCTCCTCTCTTCCTTTTCTCCGATATTTTCTCTATGCTTATAGTTCTGTTATTGAAGTAGTTGTCTCCAATGGCTACTACAAAGCCTTCAAAATTGAGGGTTTGGGAGGAGAGGGAGGAATCTCTTGGTATGGTTCTTATGGGGGTGTACTCCAGAGGAGGTATGTTCAAAATGCCTAGGTTGGGTGTCGACGGAGTGCTTGTTGTCTAGTTTAAATTCTACTTCAAAATATCATCATCTTTCTTCTTTTCTTCAGTCTCTTCGACCAATCATTTTTCCTCTTCCTCTTTAGCCAATTTATTGGCTTGTGCTTCGTCAAATAACCTTTTGTATTCTTCTTCCTCTGCCAACCTTCTGGCTTGTTCATCTTTCTTATTTAGCAGAGAAAATTGATGTGCCAAGTGCTCATGTTCTATCTTGTTCTTCTCTTTAGTCTGTCTTTTTTGATAATCCTTCTAAGCTTGGATCCTTTTCTATTCAATTCATTCTTCCTTTTTGGTGTTCTCCTATTGTTTGGTGTTGCCAATGTCTTGTTCTCAATAAATTAAATTCTGGAATTGGTTTAAAGTTTGTCTCTTGAATTCTTCTTTCTCAATTTAAAGTTCTCTCTTTTCATCGTCATGAGGCAACTGGTGTAGGACTTCATCATACGAGAGTAATACATTAAACGTATCTTCTTCAAAATCAGCAATGTGGATATTGGGAAGAGTGATGTCGAGAGAATAATGGCCAACTCATGAGAATAATGGCCTTTAGGCTCTCCCACGCATACAATTAACTCCTGTAAGGTCTCAACTTCCTTCCTTGCATATTAAGCATTGGAAATAATATATCTTCAAATGTGGAGAGGGAAGATTGACCACAATATTTTACTGATGGTTTGAAATAGTGTTGTAATTCCATATCCCATAGTTTGGTACATTATTTCCCTCATTAGAAAACAGTCTGGGAAAAAATATCTCAAGAGGTGAGGGGATCCGGTGGTCCCATAAACCTTGATAAATTAGTAGTACTGATAGAAGAACCAGTTGACCACCCCTTTCATCCCATTTCTAGCCTCAAAGGAGATTATGTGTCTCGGGAAACTAAACAAGAAAAAGTGTAGAGGGGAAGGAAATAAATTGCAAATATCATAAAAATATTTTCTATAATTTATGCTCCATAATTGAGAGAAATATACATGAATAGGAGCTTGACTTAGGTCCCAATTCCATCCCAGATCGGGAAATTGTAGAGATGAAAAAATGACATCGATCATATAGGCATACATATAAAAAAATGAATTCTAATACTAGGAGGTTTTTTGCGTGCAGGAATATGTTAAAGACTAGGATATCTACCGAATTAAATATTTGTCCCATCCCAACGATGGTGTGCGCCAAAGGTAACTAGTCAATTAGGAAATGCGTGCTCTTTTCTTCCTTGTATAATCAACAAAGCATGGCCACCAAAAACTTTTATGTAGTTTTAAGCCTGTGTGTAGGGACCAATTTCTGACCTTGCTTGAGGGTTTCATATTCATCTACCCACTATTGCTTCATTTGTTTTTCTGGTCCTTTTATTTCCTGGGTGAACCCTTTTAAGAATGGTTTGTTCAAAGAGCATGTGGAGGTGGGGAGGTGATATTTGGACCTAATGTCTTATGGTTTGAGAGACACTACTCGCTTCCCCTGTTTTCTCATGATTTTCACCGTAGAAGTGTCAAACTTCCTGAGGCACCACTATGCTACCTTGTTGTATGGGAAGAGATATGGCGGGGAAGCTACCAGGTGAATACCACTTTTGAGGATATTATGGTACACTTATAAAACTTCGTCATATTCAGGAAAATATGAAGAATCAAATATCCTATATGTCTCTTCAAAGTCAGGGAAACGTTCCTCACCAATGTCAGGAATAATGTTATTCATTAGAGTTTCAAATGGTTGAGATGATGATTTAGGCCTTGTGGCACCCCAAAAGTACACCGAACTCTTATATCTCTTGGGGTTCTGGCTCTCCATGATGAATAAACAAATTATCTTGTAATAACACGTTGGAATGAGTATCAAATTAAATTAATTATAATGAGTTAGCTGTAATAATGAAATGATGGTTAAACAATAGAAAAAAAAGGTTACCCATAATCAAGCAATTGCAGTACATAGTAGGAGATCTCAGTAAACACAGGGATCAATAGAAAACACAAACTTTGCAGACTATGTTTCGAAAACTTATAGTGTAAGATGTGTTTGAATGGATGTTTTTATAACTCATAATGCATATACTCCTAACACGAGTATGCCATAACTTGGTTGTGTACAAGTATCTTACTAAATCCGGTCTAAAAATCTCTAGTTAATGCACATCATCTCTATCATTAAGGCTCATTAACATTGATAGATGCCTTGATTTGGGCATCGAGGTTTGTGCCAAGATATATTTTCAAATAAGATCGTTATCACGGTCGTGCATTCAAAGGATGTGATATCACGGGTTATTTTGTGCTCCTATGGAAAGGTTATCGAAGGTATATTCGCTCATACATGGACCAGTGGATGGGAGTGAAACGTCAATGCATAAGTAGCTATACAGAAAGAGGTGGGACCCATTGGGGTATTTGAATCAGGGTAAATAAGGATGAGGTTGAAACTAAAACCCAAGGAGGAAGGTATCACCCGAATATTCATTTTTTCTAGAAATGCGTGCTAAATGATGTGCTTTATAAGATTTTGGAACATGGTTGTTGGAGGTTTGAAGGATGGGGAGAAATTTAATCTCTAACGGAGATGTTATCAAAGAATATTCTTTCAACCTAGGAGAACATGAAAGATACACATGCAAGAAATTTCAAGAGGCCATCAGAGTTTTTTCTTCAGAGTTCGAGAAGTTGAGGCTCAGAAAGGCTTCTGATGAGGAAGCTATTGAAGAGAATATTCTTTCGATACTTTAGAAATGTTGTTATGTACTGAAAGAAATAATAGAAACTCATTGGAGAATGATAAAATGAGAAATCAAAGGTCCAATCTTGGGATGTCACTTGGGGAGGTGGTCGTTTGACAGGTGATAATTAGCCACAGGGGTGTTGTGAAAGGGAAGTAATGTATGTGCTGAAGTCATCAGAGTGCGATGATCATAGTTTAATTTAACGCATGGAATAAGGGACTCCAAAAAACATGATCTTCATACAAATTTGAGTTAATCCTAGGTTGTCTTAGCGAAGTAAGGATGCATGTCTAGTAGGGTAGAAAATAGGTGCAAAAGGAAAAGAGAAAAATATTTAGGGACCCTTAAAATTTAAAAAGATGGGGGCAGTTGTGGGAGGTGAGCCACAAAAAATGGCAACTTACTAGGAAGAACTAGTTATCTATGAGTTCCAAAGAGAGAGAGGGAGACTTCAACCAGATTCAAAGAGAAAATTTACCTTCTAAAATTCCATTCAGTACTCAACTTAAGGACCCCACATTCAATGGCATGTATGCAAGATATAAAGAAAGCATATTACCAATGATCTTCCACATAATTCGAGGGATAATTTATGGGAAACTTCATAAATCCACAGTGAAATGGTGAGAGTGACACCAAAAAAATAAAATTCGTCAACTACTGTAGACCGAAGTGTTTTCTTCACCTCTTTTTCCCAACATTTCTTCGCTGCCAGCGAGAGTCCATAGCCCCGAAGAAGATGCCTTGGTATCATACAAGCATGGCCCTTCTTCCAGTGAGTATCCATAGCCCTGACATGGTTATTTGTACTTCTTATGATTTTAAAATCATTTTCAACTTCCTCATGATTATACTTTTGTATCCACCTTTTAGATATAGAATTTAGATATTGTGATTGCAATATAAGTGGCGATAAATTGGAAGTGGGGTGATATGAGAGTTACTTTGATTTGCTAGTCTCAGTCGACAATTTATCCTTGTGGTTATGAAAACACTTATTTTGGATATGTTTTAAAATGGGGGAAATAATGAGGGCATACACTGGAGTTGTGTGGAAGATATTGAATTCAGGGCATTTCAAAAAACTTGAATGGAACACCGGTAAGCCATAGGAGTGGTCACGTAAGAGAAAATAACTGATGGATACCTTTGAAATGTACAAAATTTAAAGGTTAGAAGATTTCTTTTGGTATATATGAACAAGTTCCTCTTTTCTGTGATATCATTTGCTCACGAAGATAAGCATTGATCTCAAATCGGTTTGACAATCATCAATAAAAATGTACTTACGGGAGAGGGCACTTACACAAGTCAAAAGGTCTTGGGTCCCTGTTGTGAAAGAATGGTTGGTCCATAGTAATAGACAGTGAGGTGATTTATCATAAACTAAAAAGGCAAAGGAAAAAGGAAGGAAAAAAAACACAAGCAAGGGTGGGATTATTGAAATGAAAAAAATAGTAAAAACCACAACTGAAAAACTATTATGTACAAAGTTATGTCACCATAGGTGATAAGGAGACGTATTTATTTAGTATTTGGCCATTTATAGGGATTTACTCCTCATATCCATGTTATGTTTTGAGTTTGAAAGTCCGAGGACCTATTTTCTAGTGGATTAGATAGGGTCCTAGCCATAGTTTCTAGAATTTGGAGTGTTTCCCTTTATGTTCATTTGATTTGTCCTATTCGAGAACAAGTTCTCCTTCTTAAAAGTATTTGTTGCCTAAATTTTATTTATTGAACCATTTTTTAATTATTTCTTGGTGTTGTGTCAGGTTAAACTGAGTTTTTTCCCTTTCTTCAAGTTTTAGCAGCATATTTAACCTTTCTTGCATTACCGTACAAGCTTCATCTTGGACGATTTGGGCCAATTGTAAAATGGGTAAGAAAGTATGGGTTGGAACTATGGCTTCCTTCTTGTAGACCAAGAAAAAAGGGGAGTTACCAATGGATGAATTTAGAGTTGCTCAGTCAGCCCAGAGAGCATTTTGAAGAGTGATATGCCAATTTCTTTGGTTATCGTTGACAGTCTTGAGGATTTTAATGAGGTTCTTATTAGTCGATTCTACTAAACCATTTCTTTGTGGGTAGTAATTAGTTGAGTACTGAAACTTGATGTTTCTTTCAAGGGAGAATTCAGTTAGTTTAAGAGAAGAAAAATACTTTGCATTATCAAAATCTAAAAATTTTGGAATTCCAAACCTGGTGATGATGTGGGATTCAAGGAATGAAATCACTTGATTTTAGTTGATGGTTTTCAAAGGGATTGCTTCACTCCATCTGGTGGAATAATCACTAATAGTCAATATGTATTTATGCAACTGTGATGAGTTGGGATTGATCTCCCCGATCACGTCCAACCCCCACTGCTGGAAGAGGAATTCAATGATGATAGGCTATAATGGGAAAGAATATTTATTTTCTCTTCCGACTGAGGTCTGGAATTGTTGTCATTTCCTTGCATATGCATGAGAGTATTTGAATAAGGAGGGACAGTAATATACCTCCATGAGTATTTTGTGTCCAGTAGTATCCCCACCGTAATGTCCTCCTGTTATTCTGTCATGGAGCTCAGATAGGGCTTTCTCAGCATCCCTCTTCTCCAGGAATCTAAGGAATACACCATCATAATGTTTTCTGCATAGAATTCCCTATATCAGCTGATATTGGACAGATTTGAGCCTTAGGGGCCTTTTCTTTTTGGGGTCCAGATAATGTACAGTTGATCCATGAGGCAGGTAATATTTCATTTCATAGAACTAGGGGTCTGAACCCTGCAACCAGTTTGCATAACCCTTTCCCTTTAACAATCCTCATAGGTTTGGTCTCTAGGTCATATTTTAATTTCTTGTAGATCCGTAATCCAATTGGTTCTCTTTTATGTCAATCTCTTTGTACTAGGAGGTTCCTAATGACTAGGTAGGGAACAATAACCTTAGTTTTATATTTTAGTAAGAATGGTGAAAAGTGTTTGAAAACTTTGAATACCACATATGCATGTTTATCAACTTCAGGATAATTTGGCTCATCTCCTTATATACCTGAACTCATAAAATCCATAAGAAGCTCGTCTTCTTTTGAGTTCTTCTGTGTTAAGACCGTTACAAATGAAGTATTAGAGGAAAATGTGTAGAGGATGAAATATCGATCAAAGTATAGACTCAACAATGCAGGTTCTTGCACAATATATTCTTTGATTTTTTCGAAATCCTAGTTCTCTTTAGATCCCCATATAAATTCAAAATTATTTTTTATCATATCTTGTAGGGGTTTTACCGTCTCGACAAAAGTGGGTATGAATCATCTCACAAAATTCATCCTTCCAAGGAAGGACTGCATATATTTTTTGTTGTGAGGGGGAGTGATCTTAGCGATCACTTCGGTTCTCTTAGGCTTAATCCACATACCATGTTTGGAGATAATGAAACCCATGAGTTATCCTTCATTAATGAAGAAAATGGATTTCTTGGGGTTCAGAGATATGTTGTATCTCCTGTATTAGTTGAATATATTGTTTAAGTGAGAGATGTGGTCCTCTCTATTTTTCGATACGACAGTTATGTCATCTAGTTATACTACCAGACATTCTACCAGCAAACTTCTAAAGGAATTATCCATGGCTCATTGAAAAATAGCTCCAACATTTATCAATCTGAAAGACATCTTCCTATAGGAATATGTTCCCCATTTGGTTCTAAAAGTTGTCTTGAGTTGGTATTCACGTGCTACTAAGACTTGATTATATCCTAAGAATCCATCTAGTAGGGAGAGTGTTTCTAATCCGGACACACACTGTAGAATTTGTTCTATGGGAGGCACATGGTAGTTATATTTTTCTGAGGCTCTACATTTCTAAAATCAAAACAAATCGTGATATCCCCATTATTGTTTCTTGCTGGTACTAAGTTTGATATCCACTATGTATGACTTACTGTAAAAATGATTTCTGGATGCCAACAATTGGTTTTTCTCTGCTTTGACTTGAGTTTCAATATTGGTATGCATCTTCCTCAACATTTTTTGGAATGGCTTGTTTTAAGGTTTCATGTGAATGACATGCTACATAATATTTTTATCATATTTCTTAAGGTCCTCATACACCCATGTGAATATGTCTTTATATTCTTTGAATAACTTGATGTATGCCCACCTTTCTTCAGGAGAACAATTTTTACCCAGGTTGACATTCTGAGGAGCAATATCTAATCCCAGGTTTACTGTTTCAAATTGCATGTATCAGTTGTTGGTCTTGCAGTTAGTGACCTTTTTGAATTTGTCTTGAAGCTCGTAGATTTTTTCTAGTCTGACCACACTCCTGGGAATATTGTTGGTCGGGCCTGTTTCATTTCCTTCTTCAACATTACCGATATTATCAGTATTTATCATCAGGTCATGTTGGCCTTCATATATGATAGAATCCTTGAAGGTATCTTTGAGGTGTATAAAATTAATGAGTTATTGGTCATCATCAAACACCCTCCAACTCACGATATTGTTTGCAATTGATGGCCTATAAAAAATTTCAACAGAGAAGGAGTCAGGCATCAATGCATTTGAGGGTATTAATCTAGACGCCACATTTTCTAACAAATCAATGTCAGAATTCAATGATCGGGGAACAATGTTAATATTTAAAGAAGTGAAAGATTTAATTAGCTCCGAGACCTCAGACTAATAATTTTTTAGGTGACTTGAAAGACAATGAATGTTGTTTCGTACATTTTTTACGATGATTTCAAAATCACAAAATACCTTGATTTTTTCTACTTTCAAGTCAACTACTTTCCTAAGTCCATGTACTAAGGATTCATATTCAATAGTATTGTTGGTGCAAGGAAATTCCAATCTACATGCAATTAATATTTTAGTACCTTTTGGGTATTTTAGTATGCAACCCACTCCCGCACCTTCAGTCCACATGTCCACATGTCAGTATCTCCTTTTTTTTTTAATTTCAAATGGTATCTTTGAATTTTGATATTTTTTGGTTTTAAAGAGGTTACTAGAGTCAGTGCATTTTTCTATCTTATCTCTAGAAAATATGTTAGTTTGTACATCAGAGGGATTGTTAGTTTGATCAAGTATATTACCACTAGGCTCAATAATCTGTGTGCAATGAAGGATTTCATATTTTGCATTAGATTCCATGAGTGTTGATGGTTCAACTATGAAGATCCCCAAAAAGGTTTCAAAAGAATAATTACCAAGAATAGAATGGTTGAACATCATGGGTTCATTTAGATCATTCAAGGCACTAACAACATGTTTCATATACCTTTCTCTGTCAATCCTGATCTGGTTCATTTTACCATTGAAAGGGAGCCACAAATGGGACCAGTTGGTAGCAAAGTAGTCATTTAACATGGCTGACCAATCTCATATTAAGAGCATGCTATAGTTGTCTGGAATGTATACTACTATTATATCTATGGTTTGATGAACTTTTGGGTTAGAAGACATCCTGATCATAATCTTTTGTAATTCTCCAATAACCTTAACTTTGGTTCTATCTAACTGAATGATCTGAATGTTTGATGGCTCCATTTTGAGATTAAGTTTCTCACAGACTTTAAGAGGCATGAAATTAGATGAAGCTCCCGAGTCCACAATGAAATTATGAGCATTCCTATTAAAGAATTCAAAAGTGATGAGAGAAGGAGGGGTGGTAGATCTAGATATTTGACCCATTAAGGATGCATTAGTCACGACCTTGATTTTAGATGGAGTGTTGTTGTCAGGTGAAGTTATTGTAATACCCTTGTTCCCCCGCAGCTTGTAAATATAATTATAACCTTCTAAAATACTATGGGCATACTGAATATGTGTGGATGTTGGAATTGATGAACCTTTTTGTTATAAAAGGTAAAATATGTATTTTTGTTACTAAATAAAACAAAAAGGTGTTCCATAAATGTTGAAGGGGTTTTCTAAGGTAGATCATGATGCATGAGAGATATGGTGAGGGGAACCAAAAATGGTTGAGATGAACCCCACCAGACCATTACTTTACTGGATTTAAATTATTCAGACCCAGAATAGTCCTTTGACCCAAAAAAATAAATTACCAATCAGGCTGGTAGTTGGGAATTCCTCCTCAAGAGTCAATGAGGAGATGTGAAGAGTACCCATCTCAAAACTTCCTGACCTAAATACGAAATGGGGATTTGGACCCATGAAATATTGTTGAGAAAGGAAATAAAAGAAGGGAAATTGTTGGGAAAAGAAGAGGGGGCGAGGGGAATAGGTCTGGTGACCATTTTCCGAGGAGAGAGAGAATTTGCAACTCTATGGTTCCAAAGAGAACCAAAAAATCAATTTGTTCTAGGTATAGGAATTGTTGGGAAACGTTTTTAGTCCAAGATGATAAACGAGTTTGCAAAGAAGATGAGTGAATGAGGAAGTACTCATTTCATATGCCCTTTCTTGGTGGAGAGAAAACCAATCTTCCAAGTTCCTATGGGAGGAGGAGGGTGGCCTCCATCCCTAGATGTTTTTGAACAAGAAGGAAGAGTCTCTCTCAAAGCATCATGATATAGCTAGGGGGTGGCCAATGGTAAATCCTTCCATGACTTGTTGTGCCTACATTTGGGTGGAAAAGGGAACCCCTCTCAACAGTTGCTTCACTATTTGGTTTCTTGTTAAGTATTCTTATACCCTGTGTACTAGAATTGAAATGAGTGGTTGGATGTCTGTGTCTATGAATAAAATTTGCATTGTATGATTAATATTAGAAATGATTATTGTTATTTTGTGAACCCATTTGAATGGTTTATGTTTACGTATTCTTAGCAATAGGATAAATATTAGACATGGGTATTTAAATGAATTTAGGAATAATTTTATGGTTTCTATGCTGGTCGGAAAATCCTTAAGGGAATTTTCCCAAGGATTGATTTTGTAATGTAAGATTCGGGGTAGACTTCGCTGGAACACTTCAGTCCTGTCAACCCCTAGAATTTACCATCACAGGTTACTAAATTCGAGATCTGTCGAGGGAGGGAGCCTCCTTCAAACCATTAGTCTGTGTGACTGAGGGCTCATGCCCATGGCCCTAACCAAATCACTGCTAAGATTTTAACATGCAACCCCATAACTTGTCAGGGAATCCATATGACTAGGACCATGAAACCCTTCACTAGGTTCGAAAGGAGCTAGGCCATATTGGATTCATAACTCTGGGAGTTCAAATGTCTCAAATGTTATAACTATACAACATGAAAAACCAACCAAAGGAAACTTGCTGGTATGGTTACCAGAGAGGTCGACCGACATATGACAGTTTCCTTAACTATGACTATGGGATATATCCCATCGTTAGACCCTGATCCACTTCTTGCTCACAAGGTAACACAAGCCATATATATGAGGATATTCAGGATCTCCCTAGATCATTGGATCTAAGCCATGATCAATCTGATGTTGACCACTCCAAGAGAACAAGAGGGTTAAACAGGTGAAACCCCCAAAAACCTAAGTCATGAAGTGACGAAGACCGTTGATTTTAGGATGCTTTGGGATATCCCCTAACCATTGGATATAAGTCATGGTTAATCTGAAATTGACCACTACAGGAGAAAAAGAGTGTTAAATGGGCGGAACCCCTCAATGCCAAAGTCATGAACCGATAAGGACCATCGATCCGAGGATGCTTCATAATCTCTCTTGACCCTTGGATATAGATCATGGTCAATCTAGTGCTGACCACTCTGGGAGTAAAAAGGAAACTAAACATCCAAACCCCTGAATGATGAATTCACGAAGCAATGGCGACAGTATATCTATGGATGTACATGGACCTATCTCGACCATGGGATATGTTGGTACCTAGGTCTGCATCCATGTAGTTTTTTCTTGTTTACCCTATCCATCCATCATGCTGAGTTTTGTCGTTGCTTGTTTAGCCTGTCCTTCACTTTCATTTTCATGGCCCCTATTCTCCTCTTACGTTGTTGCACCATGGATTTTTATTGCTTGAAAGGTAATCACGTATCTGGTTCGAGTTCAAACACTTTTTATTGTATTCGTCACTAGTGAACTCCACACAGGTCCACTAAGTTTTATCTATGCATGAGACAACCAGGGTCGATAAACCCATTATAAGCTCAGTAAGATTCCACAGGGAACTCGATGAGTCAGAATAGTCCACCTCGACCTTTAGACGTGGGCATACGATAGGTTGACATGATAAACGATCAAGATCCAACATTCAAGCCAGATCGACAACTCCCGTGTCTTTCGAGATTGCATAAGGTGGAGAAAGGATGTTTTTTCATGAGTTTCTAATCCTCGAGCTAATCTCTATCGACAGTGGCCCACCACTCCATATGAACGACCCTCACACTTTCCCAGACCCCCCCTAACTTTATACCTTTAACGGTGGGGGGGAGGGGGGGTCTAGGAAAAGTGGTTTCCCTACCGTGGGCCCTGCCTAACATGGCACCTTCCCATTCTCCTAGACCCCCCCCCTCTCTAATCCACTTACTGCCTACCCCCCTATAGGATCCTACCATATTTCCTCCCAATACCATTCCTCTTTCCACCCAAAACCTGTCCTCCATTGACGCCTGTCACCTCCCAGGTATATACCACCCCTCTCCCATATCAAAACCTATCTCCCACTCATATTATACCACAATACTCCCGCTCCTGTCACCACTGGCCACTTGTCCTCCACTCACCTCCCAGCCTATTTAGTCCTCCTCTCTCTACGCACCACGTGTATGCTTCACTACACGTGGCCATATGTCCTCCATCATATTCACACATCTTCTCACCTTTTGACATATGTCATCACATGTCATCCACCCTCGCAGCCACTCATCCCCCCTCCCCATTAGATGCTCGCCTCCACATTTCCCTTCATGACCGTTGGGCCATCTACCATTCCATCGAAGCTATTCATGGGTACAGATGGCAGCTAACGAGGTCGACGCAGAGTGCACTTGGTTGCCTAGATATCTATCACGGATAGAGAACACAAAGATCATCTCATTTCAATGTAACCAGTTCCAGAACGCTTCAGAAGATTACATTCTTCCTTAAGCAGATAGCTGCCGATACAACCAGTTATCTCCAGTGGCCTCCATCTCGCAGATATGTTATCGTTCAATGCAAAATTATTTTCTATGACTCCAAGTATTTTTCTACCAATCTCAGTTTGTTCAACACATGTAGTCTCATTTCCAGTAGCAGTTCTAATTATTCCATTATGAAACTCGTTTAGATTAAATAACAAGTGGCCTTCTGTGTGTGATAAGAACCACTTGTTACCGGTTAATTCTAGTGTGGAGTTCGCATGCTGAAATCCATGAAATGTCAATTATTTTAGTCAGTCTGTCTTACAGTTAGTAAACTAGAATTAGGTCTCAGTCCCCTAAGGACAAGAGCCTCTGCAACTCTTTTAAATAGTTAGTTTTTGGATGATCTAAAAATGAAGAAGACTTGAAAAACTTGAATAATTATTGCAAGTGAAATGTTATGTGTTTAAAGCAACATGATCAATTTGCAACACATAAATTAAGGATTACTTATGTGAAATACACATAGACAACAACATAAACAATGAACATCAGCACATAAACACAACAACTTGATAAAGGAGTTCACCCCTCTCCGGGCTACATCTCCTGGTCTAGCTTCCAATGGATCATTATTATTAAATTTCTCAAAGTGATAAAAAACATGCCTTGAAATTCTCAAAATGACAAACCGACTGCTCCAATGGCTTCCCAGAGTCCCAAAACCCCTGTCTGGGCTCTTTCGGCACCTCAATCGGTCGAAAAATGAAGAAGTTAGGCCTCCTGGAAGTCTCCCTCTTCAACTTTGTTGTCTCTGGTTCTACAAATCGCACCCTTTCTTAGCAAACCTGGCTCACACGCTCATTTAAGCATAAAAACTCAGTCCCATACGTAACCGCGCACCGGTACAAACCGTAGGACGGTTAAGGGCGCGCCAACCCCTAACTGCCTCGGCACTTGGGCACATGGCACATAGAACCTTGGGCTAGGCGAAATAGTAGTTTAAACTACCATAACCATTGGAACCGCGTGTTTTAAACCAAAACTCACGGGTTATATTCCAACCCCGCGCACATACAAATATATAGTTTTAAACTTTGGTTTTGTTATAACATTCATCCGCGCGCATAAATATTACAACCGCACCATTCATATACGGTGGTCATATCAATGGNTATATTCCAACCCCGCGCACATACAAATATATAGTTTTAAACTTTGGTTTTGTTATAACATTCATCCGCGCGCATAAATATTACAACCGCACCATTCATATACGGTGGTCATATCAATGGTTATTACATATATAATATATGGTTTGCACGCGGGTATTAACACACGGTTATATGTGTTATGCATTGGAACCATGGGTCGGGGCTTAGCTCCGGCCCACCCCCTTTTTGTTCAAAGCTTACGACCAAACTTAAATGTAATCGTGTTGACATATAAAACAAGAAACATTTGGCGGCATGATGGTTAGCGAAGGTTGGTGAGGGCTTTGTATAGTGTGAGAGGTCCGAGGGTCGAACCCCGCGACCTCCATTACATTTTACACATGAACCCAATAACCAGTCAACGAGTGACACGTGGCGCCAATGAATTGGGCCACGTGTCCTCACTTCATTGACTACCCAATGACACGTGTCAACACCGTACTCGCCAACAATTGACCAATGAAAATGTGCCATGTCATCCAACTGCCATGTCATCAGATGGTACGGCCATACCACGTCATCGTACAGACTGTACGGACAGGTACAGTCAACATCCAAAATTTTTACCTGTTTGGCTTGGCGGACAGATCACGATAACTCCTTCATACGGACTCCGTTTGGGAAAGTAAATATACCGCCGGAATCAGGAAGATGAGAAAGACACAATGGCAATATTTTCGTCGCATTCCGAGCACTTTGAAAATTGAGCAAAATTTGATCCCCTGATCACACCTCCCCATTGGGAAGCTTTTGGACCTCCAAAAGAC
>SNQJ01S0003016.1:5610-71047 GCA_010110895.2 Picea sitchensis
CAAGAATTATTTTCCCTTTTAGAAAATCCGACGAATCCAATGAGATCCGGGAATTCCCTTCCCCAAATAACAACTTCTTGAATTTAGACACAAAATCATAATATACTTCATAGAAATGATGGTTGACTATATTACTCCATAAAGCTTGATACCACATGGTCACAGGTTCCACCTTTATTTTCACTCTTTGGGCAATTTTTAAACCCTAAAGAGTATGACAATATGTAATAGAAAATATAAAATAAGATGTCATATAAAACTTCTTCTCAGTCTTGAAAATTTTCAACTGTGTAGTAATTTCATTTGAAATAATCTTCGTCGAGTCGAATATTGCATTTTCATGAACTACGAAATGAAGTATATACAATGCCAATCAGGAAATGGTTTCTGTAAAGTCTTGGACAACAATTCGAGTAAATAACCAAGAAATGTATTTATAAGGATTTTTTAAAGAACTTACTTGACTTATGGATATGTCTTTAAGAATTGATGCAGGGTCATGTAAATATTCTTGAAGAAGTTCGATTCCATAATTTTTTCTTTTTAGAATTTTTTTGGCTTCCTCCCTTTGTAAACCAAGTTCGGTTCCAACAATTTTAGTATCTCTCTAAATATTGAAGGTGCCAAGGAAACAAGAGAACTTATCTGCAATGTGATGACCCTTATATTTTGGATAAACTTGTCGATGCACCAGATGAGAATATCCTTTGATTCAAATACTTTTGGGAGGAAACCTGTGAGAACTATCCCTGAAGTCCACACCTTGTTGTTTTCTTTACCCAGTAAATTTGAATAGTACCAATATGACTGGGACTAATGATAGTCTTGGTCTTCTCTAACGAAGAGGTTCAAGGTATCTGCAGAAAACTGTTGTTTTCTCACAACTAACTTCGCAGAGCTATCGAACTTTTCTTATAATATTACTTTGCATAGTAAAATGATTTTAAGTTATATTTTATTTTGATGGAAACATTAACTCGAAATAAATATGACTAGCCTTGATATAAGAAACTTTAATTAATGACCATTTCAAAAATTAATTTAATAGTTAAGTCCGTAAGGATAGCATTAAGTGTGACATCGAAAAATGTGAAGGAAGGGACACATGATGGTGGAGAGTTGGAGTGAGTGATTAGAATGGAAAATCAAGTCTGTGATTCCGAAGATCCGCAAGTCTTAAAGTTCGAATAGATGAAATTTCTAAGTGTTGAAATATGTCAGGCGATCTGTGGGAGAAGTGGAGGTATAAGACAAAGGTCTATGAGCCCATAAGTCTGAAAGTACGCAATGAAAAAGTAAACTAAGTGTTGGGCCAACTAATATATGTGTAAAGAGAACATAATACATTTTTGAAGGTCTGGGAGTCCGAAAGTTCGTGAACGTGATGAACATGACTAAGTGTGTTAATATTGATATAACAAAGAAAAGGGAAAAAATGGGAAGAAAAGAGATTCAGGAAGAGAAATTATATAAGGGGAAGAGAAAAGGTAGGAAAATAAAACGAGAAAATAGAAATAAAAGGGGAAGAAGAAAAGGGATTCAACAACTGGCTCCAATTGTGGGATCATAGCCCCCTGTGGGTTGTCAATAATCTTGAATCATCATGACCAGATGTTTTATCCTTTGGGAAATGGAGTCAAAATGGTAAATATATACAAAAAATAAAAAAAACATGTACAAAGAGGAGAGAATGTTTTAAGAAAACAAATGTTTCAGGCGTTTCCCATTGATAGGAAATATTAACATCTTTCCCTTCATATATTTCATCATGTATGAGTTGAAACCCAATATTTTTTCAATGAGGTAAGGCCCAATCCAGAGTGCCTCGAATTTCATATTCATTGACAAATTATCTTTTTCTTTGTTATAGAGAAAAACCAATTCTCCCTTTCAAAATTTCTTGATTGTTGCACTTTGATCAAATTATTTTTTAACATTCTACTGCCTTTGTGATATTTTCTTCAAATCCTCACTTCTTTCTTCTTCTAATCTCAACAATTGGTTTAATCTCTTATGTAGAGGGGTATCTTCAACATCCTCTAGGTTGGCCGCATAAGTCAAAGAATTCAATTCAAGGTTAATTGGCATCTTCGATTCCTTTCCATAAACCAACATGTAAGGAGACATCCCAGTACTATCCTTCAAAGTCATTTTTCTTTCCCATAGAGCGTCAGTCAACTTCAAGTGCCAGTTTTTCTGATTTCGATCAATAGTTTTCTTTAGAATCTGAATGAGTGTCCTATTGGTAGACTCAGAAATTCCATTTCCTTGTGGATAATAGTTTGATTATTGTCCCATCAAAATTCCATACTCTTCGAAAAAATTTGTGAATTTTGATCCAATGAAAGTTGAGCCATTGTCTATAATGAGTTTCTATGGAACACCAAATTTTGACAAGATGTTATCCTTTAGGAATTTAATAAATTCATTAGAGTCGACCTTTTTCAATGTTGTTGCTTCCTTCCATTTTGTGATGTAGTCCATAACAATGGGAATATATGTGCCCCTTACTTGATTTTTGAGTTATTGTACCAATGACGTCCAACCCCCATTGTGTGAATGGTTGTTCTATTGATATAGGTTGCAAAGGCATTGCATACTTCTTCATTTTTCCTAAGAATTGTTGACATGGAATGCATCTTCTCAACATCCCATATGATTCCTTGACAATTGATGTCCAATAATATCTAGTTATAATTATCTTATGTGTTGCAGCAGTTGGTGCAAACTTTCCTCCGCATATACCTTCATGAAATTCATGTATCGGTTCTTGGGCCTTCTTTTCATCTTATACACATCTCAATAACATGCCATCATAGTTTCTTCTAAAAAATATTTAAGAAATCAACATATACTGACTTGACTTCATACTTAAATCTCTTCTTTCCTTTAGAGTCATGTTTATGGGAAATTGACCAGATTTTAAATAGAATACAATGTCTTTGTACCACTCCGAGCCGGATATAGGTTTTCCAATTGAAACCAAAATCAATCTATTTAGGGCATCTGTAACACACCCATGGTAGGTCGTCAAAATTTAATTTTCCTTAACTATCTCAAATCCTCTATTCGAGGTCCTTATTACCTTCTTCTCATCCAAAGCATTCCAACCACAGTCTCTATGCTCAAAACTCAGCTCAGAACTGGGACATATACCTCTCCCAAGTTCCTTGGGTGTTCATTGGTCGGGGCCACGAGGCTTCCATGTGGGTTCGACTCAAAATGTTTCTCCCTGAGTCCTTCGATGTCCCAGAGCTTCCAGCATCATGAAATATATGGTGGATATCCATCCCCCAACCAATCCAACGAATGGACTTGATCCTCGACTAAATCACAGGCTACCAGGGAATTCAGTGTTCGACCTTCCAATTGAATTCCAGGCCTAGCCCCTTCCCTCCATATACACTCGCATATGACTGCTGGCTATGACCAGATGCCAAGACAACCACCACATGAATCCTCTGGAGTGGAAAATCTCTAAAGTTCACAATCCAATGCCATGTGTCTTCTGAGAATTTGATGGCCCTGATCCACTTCGAGACTCCGGGCTTCGACAGGTTCTCGAGTCTTCACACATGCAAACCTCCGTAGTGAAACCCTTTCAGAGTGTTGAATATTCTGACACACATCCTTCTCTATTCAACGACCATGATGAAGTCCGATGCTTCATCCTTCGGGAGTTCTAGACCCACTCAATACCACTTTTCTTCCAGAGTAACTTTTCTTCAAGTGGCAGATCTTCTACCATGCATCCTCCTCTATTCAACGATCATGATGAACTTCGACATTTTGGCCTTTAGGATTTTTTTGTGTCACAATACCCCTATCCTCCTGAAGCGGTCAAATCCGAGTTGACTATGTCGTAGATACAATGGCTAGGATAGGACCCAAAGGATCCCCAAATCTATGGTCCTAGTCACTTCACCAATTCGGGCTTCGAGAGTTCTGCACCCTCTACCCTCACTTTACTCCAAATTACCTTTCCACCTAAGTACACAGATCTCTGCCACATGTTCCTTTGGATCCAATGGTCCAGATCTTCTTCGCTACTTTAGGCTTCAGGAGTTTTTCAAAGCTCGACACTTCAAATCTTTTGAAGTGGCTCTTCTTCAGAGTTAAAAGTCTATTGCCACATGCCTTCCTGTGCCAACGACTAGGATCTACTCTGTCACTTCGACACTTTGAGGATTTTCGAAGCACCTCAAATCCTCTGGAGTCTCGAAGTCCCGGACTCCCGGAATCCCAGTCGTTTCACCAACAATGTGGGCGAGGTTGGCATGTACTAGGGGATGACACATAGTTGGGTTAGGGGTGACAGGTGACCTTGTATGTGATGACATGTATCATGTTAAAAAATGGCTATAGAGTGTGTGATGTGCATGAATCCAAGTGGCATGTAGCTCATCAAGCTTAAATCCACGTCACCACGTATGGAGTCATTGCGCCTCGTCGCTCCGGTCTGATCTTCTTTCAACCTCCCTCATATTTTCACATTTGAGATCTGATCAATACTAATTTATTCATGGATCGAAGGTTCACGGTAATCGCGGGGCCCCAATGTGCTCATTCTTTATCAAAGAGATCAAACTCTGCAATCTAAAAAGTGCTCGCCTAACTCTGTCTAATTGTGGTTGTTGATCCTCCACCCTGATGAGATCAACAATGTTGGTTGATTACAGTTCATGAACTAACACATCCTCTAATTTCATCTTCGTGCTCTGTAATGATTCCCATCCATCGATCTATGTTCTCATATCGATGGTTCATAGTGATTGTGGGGCCCAATCTTTGCAATCTGGAAAGTTCTCTCCCAACTCTATCTAATTGTGGTTGTTGATCCTCCACCTTGACGAGATAAACGACATTGTTTGATTGCGAGACGTGAACTAACACGTCTTCTAATTTCACCTTCATGCTCTGCAATGATTCCCAACCATCGATTTAATTGAGTGACTGGTGTTTGATCCATTAAATCTAGTGGATCTTTGAGTCGATCCGATGACTGAGATAGGTTTTCCTCTCGATGAATGGCTCACATTCATCTCCTTTGTCAATTTCTTGATTCATCTACGACTCTTGTTACTTAGGGAGTTCGTGTAACTTGGACTATCGTGAAGTTTCACATCCCAGGGTGTCGAACTCTTGAAACTCAAAAACCATTATGAGCTAGCTCCTTTCAGGCTTAGCATAGGGTTCCTAGAACCAGGTCACATAGGCCTTCATATGACTCTAGGGCTATGATATCTACTCTTGGTCAGGTTTTGTTTAAGGTCATGGGAACAAATTCAAGGTCTCTTGGGCTACTGGTTTGAAGGAAACACCTTCCTAACTTGCAAAACTTTATGTTCTGAAATAGGGAAAGGTAAAATATCAAGGTTACTGAGACGGTAGTAGTGCCAAGAGGATTTTTCCAAATCTAGTGCTATGAGGTAGCTCCCTAGGGAAAACACATTCGAGAGATAAATTGGAGCATATGGGAAAAGCAAAAGCATAAGTTCTCAAGGAAGCCAATGTATACACATAACTTAACCATTTCAATAATTTTTTTTTTATAGATATGTAAATACATGCATGAAAGCATTAATTCCCAATTCAATGCATAGAGTATGAAAACACTTATAAGAACCAAATAACGTGAAGCGACTGCGAGAAGGGGTTCCTGTTTTCACGCAACCATAGGCTCAATCACTCCTAATAGATTTACCACTAGCCACCCCTGAGCTAGACCACGATGCTTTGAAACTGAATCTCTTCTTCCGACACATAAATATATAGGGAATAAGGTTACTCTCATCCTCCCGACTCAGTATCTATTTCCCGCAATCAGAGCACACTCTTTTTCACAGTTCTTCCTCGAACCTGAGAGCTCAGTCTCTCATCTCTGCACTCTTCACAACCCCTCTTCTCTTCTTTCCACCACACCTTCCTTTATTTCCTTTCTCAACAATATTGTGTGTGGCCCAAATCCTCACTCTGTGGTCAGGTCTCAAAGCCTTACAGATGGGTGGTCTTCCCCATCCCCTCATTAACTCTTGAGGAGGTATTCCCACCTACCAGCTTGACTTTAATTCATTTTTGGGTTAGAGGGTTGTTCTTATCCAAAGAAATTAAATCCAACAAAGTACTGGTCTGGTGGAAGTTAATGCAACCATTCCTAGCCCCCTCCACTATCTCTTTCATAACATTTGCGGTCTCTCTTAGAACATCCCCTTTTCCAGCAGTCATGCAACACTTATCCATTTTATATTAAAATAAAATAATTTAGATTCATCAACCTTTTATACAAAGGTACATCAAATCAAACATTAACACATTTGAGTTTTCCATAGTATCTTGGCCAATATAGTTATATTTACAAATAGGGGGAAACAAGGTGTTACAATTCCCTCCCCCTTAAAGGAAAATCATCCTCGATGTTCTATCTGTCAACATGCTATGTGTATACATAAGTAAACAAAATTGGATATGTCTGTCTCATGGCATCCTCCATTTCCCATGTAGCCTCATCTGGGCCAAAGTGTTTCCACTGCACCTTGACCCATGTAATGGTTTGGTTCCTGAGTGAGGTTTCCTTCCTGTCTAGTACGCATTGGGATTTAGGCAAGAATTCTCCCTCCTGCTCCACCTAGATCACAAATCAATCAATTATATGATTAGAATCATGTACATATTTCTTCAATAATGAAACATAGAAAACAATATGTGCGTTTACTATGGGAGGGAGTGCTAGCCTATAGGCTACATGTCCCACTATATCGAAGACTTCAAAGGGTCCACAATACCGAGGTTCCATTTTGGCACAAGCTCCCATTCTCAGGGAACTCTGCTTGGGTCTAACTTTGAGATAGACATGGTCTCCTATCTTGACCTCTCTGAGTGTTATCTTTCTGTCGGCATAGCTCTTCTTTCTATCCTGAGAAATTTTAATATTTTGTTTTATCTGAATCACTTGTTGTTCCATTTATTTCAACTTGTTTGGTCCTATTGTAATTCTATCCACTGGATTACTCCAATTGATTGGAATCTTGCACTATCTACCATAGAGGGCTTCAAAAGGGCTCATCTTCAATGACTCTTGATAACCTTTTTTGTAGGAAAATTCTACCAATGGCAGGTAGTCTTCCCACTTCTTAGGCTGATGCATTACATGCATCCTTAACATGTCTTATAATATTTGGTTTAGTCTTTCTATCTCTCCATCAGTTTGGGGGTGATAGGCTGTGCTAAATAAAAATTTAGTCTCAAGACCAGCCATCAAGTATTTCCAAAAGATTGAAGTGTATTTTGTGTCTCTGTCGCATACAATATCTCTAAGCATGCCATGCAGTCTGAATATCTCCTTCATGAAGATCTTGGAAATATCATTGCCTTGCAAGTCAACTTGATAGGAACGAATTGAGCACACTTGCTCAATTTTTCCACCACTACCATGATGGCATCATTCTGCTTAGCCAATTTTGGTAATCCAGTGATGAAATCTATGGAAATGTTTTCCCATTTCCATTTTGGAATTGGTAGAGGTTGTAACAACCCTAGTGGGTGTCATTGTTTTGCCTTAACTTGCTGGGATTCTAGGCACTTAGCTATATATTCAACTATGTCCTTTTTCATTCCATGCCAATAGAATTGTTTCCTAGTGGTTGTGATCATTTTATGATATCATGGGTGACCATTATATGGTCTCTTGTGTAGTTCATCCATTATGAAACTCTTCAAGTCATCACAAATTGGAATATACAATCTATTTCTGTAGGTCAGAAAGCCTTCATCAAACATCTAATATCCTTCATACTTTATCCTTGTAGGATCTTGCCTTAGGTATGAGGTCACAGTCTTGACGAATGCATCTATTTCTTGTGCATTACTTATTCTTTCCTTGACATCCGTTTCATAGGTGCTTACCGCTGCCAGGTGAATCATTTTCACACTTCTTCTAAGGGCATCGACCACCCTATTTTCTTTCCCTTTGATGTGTTTCATTTTGAAATCGAACTCACTAAGGAGAACCATCCACCTAGCTTGTCTAGCATTGAGTTTTGGTTGATCAATCAGGTGCCTCAACCTAGAGTGGTCTGTCATAAGTACAAATCTCCTACCCAGGAGGTAATACCTCCACATTTTTAAAGAATGTACTATGGAAGCCAACTCTAGGTCACGGGTCACATAATTGATTTCAAGCTCATTCAATTTCCTGGATTCGTAGAAAATTACATGTCCTTCTTTCATAAGGACTCCTCTGAGCCCTTCCTTGCAGGAATCTGTAGACACGAGAAATTCATGATCAGTGTCTGAAATATTCAGCACAGGTGCATGGGTCTGAAGGTATTTCAGTTCCTGAAATATTTCTTCACATTTTGATGTCCAAGTGAATTTAACCACTTTTTTCTGGAGGGCAGTGATTGTACAACCAATCTTGGAAAATCCTTTTATGAACCTTCTATGATATCCTGCTAATCCCATAAAGGATCTTCTATTAGATACATCCTTTGGGGTAGGCTATTCCATAATAGATTTTCTCTTGTCAAGGTCTACTACCACCCCTTCTTCATAAATAAAATGGCCCAAGTAATGTACTTGGTTTTGGAAAAAGTCACACTTGCTAAACTTAGCATAGAGTTGATGCTCTCTTAGTACATGAAGTATAAGTCTAAGATGTTCTTCATGCTCCTCTTTGTTTTTGGAGTATATTAAGATATCATCAATGAAAACCAATACAAATCTATCTAGGAATTTGTTGAGTACATTGTTCATCAAGCACATAAAAGTGGTGGGGGCATTGGTTAATCCAAATGGCACCACCACAAATGCATAGTGACCATACCTTGTCTTGAAGGCCATTTTATGGATGTCTTCATCTTTGATTCGGACTTGATGGTATCCATGCCTCAAGTCAATATTTTAGAAAATGGAAGCACCCCCTAATTGGTCGAACAAGTCATTGATTCTTGGTAAGGGGTACTTTTTATTTATGGTTGTCTTATCGAGTGGTGGGGGCATTGGTTAATCCAAATGACACCACCACAAATGCATAGTGACCATACCTTGCCTTGAAGGCCATTTTATGGATGTCTTCATATTTGATTCGGACTTGATGGTATCCATGCCTCAAGTCAATATTTGAGAAAATGGAAGCACCCCCTAATTGGTCGAACAAGTCATTGATTCTTGGTAAGGGGTACTTTTTATTTATGGTTGTCTTATCGAGTTGTTTATAATCTACACACAGTCAGAGCGTGCCATTTTTCTTTTTCACAAASAAGGTTGGTGMTCCCCATGGAGATACGTTGGGTTGGATGTAGCCTTTGTCCATCATTTCCTTTAGTTGTAGCTTGAKCTCAAMTATCTCAGGTGCACTCATCCTATAGGGTCTCCTAGACACTAGCACTGCTCCTGGTGCAAGTTCTATCGAGAAGTCAATGTCTCTTCTCGGAGGTAGAAATGATAACTCTTCTAGAAACATGTATCTATACTCCCTTAATATGGGGTGGTCCTCTAGGTTCTATTTGTCATTATCAATAGATTCCAACACCTGTATTGCATATAGAGGACATCCCTTTCTGCAATACTTTTTCATTTGAAGGGATGATATTTGTCTCACTGAGATAGGCTTCTAAATCCCTTGGAGGGTCATCTTTCTCCCTTCTTCATTTACACATTATAAAGTTTTATGGTAACAATCGAACTTAGTTTTATAAGAAACCAACCATTCCATACCAATTAACAAGTCATAAGATCCTACAGGAAGTATGTTAAGGGTTGCTCGGGTGGGAACTCCATCCATGATGAATTGGCAAGCTCGTATGACCTCTGCTACTTTTCTTTTGGTTCTAGTGGCTAGTTTTACCAACCATGGATTAACATGTATAATTGGTTGTAGTTTACACGTATCGACAGTTTGAGGGGCCAGATAACTTAAATTAGAACCAGGCTCAATTAAAATAGAAACTAGACAATTGGTGATCATACCTTCTACCTCCACCACTGAAGCTTTGTGGTCGACCTGTTTACTATCCAAATCCGCATAAATATGTGGCATTCTTCTAGCCACATCATTGATTGTGGTAGCTTCTTGGATGTTGTAGACTCTCCTACTGTTCTATTGTCTATGTGGGCAATCCCTCAGTAGATGTTCTTCTCCACAACCCAAACATTTCAAGGGTTCTCTCTTTGGGTTATCAATCTTTCTTGGGGTTGATCCAGAAGGTTTATTTCCACTCTGGGAGAGGAAAATCTATTGATACACACTTCCAGTAGGAAGTCTCATCATTGAATCCTTCCTATAGTTCTTAAATCTTGAGGATTTAAACCCCTTATTCTTGAATACCAAACTACTCTTCTTCTTCCAGTCCTCGTGAGGTTCTATCTGACTCCCAAACTATTCATAACAATACCTTTCCTTTCGAATAGTGTCTTCTAAGGTATTTGGCTCGCCAAACTCAATCCTGTTCTGATAGTTCTGAGGTAACCCAGTGATAAATCGTTTCAATTTTACCTTTTCATATTTTATGTAGGGTACATGCCTCAACAGCTCAAGGAATTTATTGACATATTCCTCTATGAAGAGTTGTCCCATCTTGAGTTCATAGAAATCCTTAGTCTTCCCATCAAAGTATTTATCTCATAGATACTTCTTCTTGAAGTGTTTCTCAAATTGTTTCCATGATAATTCCTCTTCATGGATTCATTTCACATTCTTAATATCTTCCCACCAAATGGAAGCCTTTCCATTCAAGTTGAAGATGGCTATTCGAGCCTTCAAGTTTTCAGAATAGTCATGGAATCTAAAGTACTTATTTAAACCAAGAAGCCAATCTTCTGCCTCTTCAACTTTCTCAATATCTCCATTGAAAGAGGGTGGTTTGGATTTCTTGAACTCTTCAGGGTCATGAATTTTCAAATTCTTTCGCTTCTTTCATTTCTTTTGAGAATGTGAGCTAGTTTTGCTACTAGAAGATCCCTTAGATTTTCCAGTTCCCTTTCCAGAGGACTCTCTCGATGAGAATCGCATGCCTCCAGGTTGGACCTTCCTCAAGGTACTTATCCTTGTGTGGCCACTTATGGGACCATGTTTTCATATTTCAGGTGGACTTTGACTTCTCTCTGTATGTCGTCGGTCCACATGACTGGTTGTAGATCCCTACTGTAGTTTCCTCTGTATATCAGATAAGCTTTGCAGCAATACTGCATTAATTTTTGTTTGTTTTTCTTTCTCCTTCATCAATATCTCGTTGTTGTCCTTGCAACTCTATAATTCGGCCATGAGGCTCCTTACATTTTCATCCAGATCCAGAGGAGTCTCCACCACCCTCCTCTCGTCAAACTCTTTGTCTCTATTGTGGGAGCCATCCCCCACTTTGTGGCATGTCACCATCCTTTATTCTTGTAGTTTTCGGTGGTTCACTAACTGCTTGAGTGCTAACAAAACACTTGTTGTTAGTTAACAGTCTATTAGTTCATGAACAACACATTGTTCATTTTCTTAAATACACACACAAAGTATAAAGTTTTCATTATTTTATTTAGTAATAGTTTAGCCAAAATCTTTAGGAAAGTGGTAAGGTAGGGAGTCACCCTTAATTTTTTCTTTAAACATGGTTTTTAAGAAACTCGTCCATGAGCCAAAGCAGGCCAAGTGTTGTAATGATGCTTTGATACCAATTTGTAACACACCCATGGTGGGTCATCGAAATTTGTTTTCCTTAACTATCTAAAATACTCCATTTGGGGTCTTTATCACCTTTTGCTTGTCCAAATCATTCCAAACATGGTCTCCACGCTAAAAAAGGAGCTTAGCACTGGCATATATACCTTTCCCAAGTTTCGCGAGTGTTCATTGGTCGAGGCCACGAGGCTTCCACATGGGTCTGACTCAACATGTTTCTCCCCGAGTCCTCCGACATCTCGAAGCTTCCAACATACCAAAATATATGGTGGAGATCCATCCCCTAACCAATCTAACAGTTGGGCTTGATCCTTAGTTAACTCATGGGCTAGCGGGGAATTCCGCGTTCGGCCTTCAGATTGAATTTCAATCCCAACCCCTTCCCTCCATCTACAATCGCATATGACCACGGGCTATGACCAGATGCCAATATAACAGGTGCCAATACAACCACCGTGTGAAGCCTTCGGAGTGGAAAATATCTGAAGTTTACAATATGATGCCATGTGTCCTCATAGAATTTGACGGACTTGATCCACTTTGGGATTCCGGGCTTCGACAAGTTTTCGATTCTTCACACACGTAAACCTCCAAAGTGAAACCCTGTCAGAGTGTTGGATATTTTGACATGTGTCCTTATCTATTCAACGGTCATGATGAACTCTTATGCTTCATCCTTCGGGATGTATTTACCCACAAAATACCGCTTTTATTCTAGAGTGAATTTTCTCCAAGTGGAAGATCTTCTTCTACGTGTCCTCCTCTATTCAATGGTCATGATGAAATCTGACGCTTCAACCTTTAGGAGTTTTTGGTGTCAAAATACCCCTATCCTCCTGAAGCAGTCAACATTGGGATGCTTATGTCATAGATCCAATGGCTAGGATAGGACCCAAAGGATCCCCATATCTACGGTCCTAGTCACTTCGTGAATTCGGGCTTCCAGAGTTTTTTACCCTCCACCCTCGCTTTCCTCTAAAGTACCTTTCCCTTGAATCACACAAATCTCCATAATCTGTTCCTCGACACTTAAAATCCTCCAAAGTGGCTCTTCTTCAGAGTTAAAAATATACTGCCATGTGCCTTCCTATTCCGATGACTAGGATCTACTTTGACACTTCGAAACTTTGGGGATTTTTGAATCACCTCAAATCCTCTGTATTCCCGAAGTCCCATACTCTCAGAATCCCATTCATTTCACCAACCATGTGGGTGAGGTGGGAATGTACCAGTTTATTACACGTAGCTAGGTTAGGGGTGACATGTTCCCTTGTCTAGGATGATACATATCATGTTCAAAAAGTGATATAGGGTGTGTGATGCACATGAATCCAAGTGGCACATGGCTCGTCAAGCTTAAATCCATGTCACCATGGATGGAGTCATTGTGCCTCGTCGCTCTGGTCTGATCATCTTTCAACCTCCCTCATATTTTCATGATCAATATCTGACCAATACTGATTTGTTCATGGATCGTCTATTCATAGTAGTTGTGGGGCCCCAATGTGATCTCTCTTTATCAGAGATCTCAATCTCCACAATCCAAAAAGTGCTCGCCCGACTTTGTCTAATCATGGTCCTTGATCCTCCACCTTGACGAGATCAATGGTGTTGTTTGTTTGTGGATGTTGAACTAACACGTCCACTAATTTCATCTTCACACTTCGCAATGATTCCCATCCATCGATCTATGTTCTCAGAACGATGGTTCATAGTTATTGCGGGGCCCAATCTCTGTAATCTAGAAATTGCTCGCTCGACTTTGTATAATTGTGTTCATTGATCCTCCACCCGGATGAGATCAATGGTGTTGGTTGACTGCGGGCCATGAACTAGCACATCCACTAATTTCACCTTCGTGCTCCACAATGATTCCCAACCATCGATCTAATCGAGCGACTGGTGTTTGATCCGTTAACTGTAGTGGATCTTTGAGTCGATCCGACAAATGAGATAGGTTTTCCTCCTGATGAATTACTCACATTCATCTCCTTTGTCAGGTTCTTGATTCATCTACGACTCTTGTTACTCAGGGAGTTCGAGTAACTTTGACTATCGTGAATTTTGACATCCCAGGGTGTCGAACTCCCGAAACTACGAAACCATTATGAGCTATCTCCTTTCTAGCTTAGTGCATGGTTCCTAGACCCAGGTCACATGGACCTTCAGATGACTCTCGGGCTATGATATCTACTCTTAGCTGAGTTTTGGTTAAGGTCATGGGCGTGAATTCAAGGTTTCTCAGGTTACTGGTTTGAAGGAAATGCCTTCCTAACTCGTAAAAATTTAAGTTCTGAAATAGGGCAAGGTAAAATCAAGAGGTTACCAAGATGGTAGTAGTGCCAAGAGGATTTCTTAGAATATGGAGCTGTGAGGTAGATCCCTCGATAAAACACCTTCGAGAGCTAAAATGTAGCATACGGGAAAAGAAGAAGCATAAGTTCTCAAGGAAGCCAACGTATACACATAACTTAACCATTTCAATACCGAAAACATTTATAGATATGTAAATACATCCATGCAACCATTAATTCCCAATTCAATGCATAGAGTATGAAAATACTTATCAGAACCAGATAATGTGAAGCGATTGCTAGAAGGGGTGCCTATTTCCACCCAACCATAGGGTCAATCATTCCTAACGGATTTACCACTAGCCACCCCCGAGCTAGACGATGATGCTTAGAGATTGAATCTCTTATTTTGACACAAAAATAGATAGGGATGAAGGTTACTCTCCTTCTCTTGACCCAGTCTCTATTTCCCGCAATCAAAACACACTCTTTTTGACAGTTCTTACTCAAATCCGAGAGCTCAGTCTCTCGTATCTGCACTCTTTGTAGGCCCTCTTCTCTTCTATCCACCACTCCTTCCTTTCTTTCCTTTCTCAACAAGATTGTGTGTGGACCGAATCCTGAGTCTGTGGTCAGGTATGGAAGCCTTACAGATGGGCGGTCTGCCCCATCCTCTCATTAACTCTTGAGAAGGTCTTCCCACCTACCAGCCTGAATTTAATTCATTTCTGGGTCAGAGGGTTGTTATATTGACCTGGATAGGGTTAGGGATGTGAATGAATTAAATCCAACAAAGTACTGGTCCGGTGGAAGTTAATGCAACCATTCCTGTTCCCCTCCACTATCTCTTTCATAGCATGCGTGGCCTCTCTTAGCACATCCACTTTTCCAGCAGTCATGCAACACTTATCCATTTTCTATTAAAATAAAATAATTTACATTCATCGACATTTTATACAAAGGTTCATCAAATCAAACATTCACACATTTGATTTTTCCATAGTCTCTTGGCCAATATAGTTATATTTACAAACTGGGGGAAACAAGGTGTTACAACATCACTATCCACAATGAGTTTACAAATCCTTTTCATTTGAATTCTTTCAAAGGATTGATTTCAATATCATACTCTTGAATTTTTTCTATCCAATTCACCCATTTCCCTTCTCTTAGTTGCTTGTTCAAAATCGTCTTTACTAGATAAGATGGAACATATGCTATCACATGAGAATTTAAAATATAAGTTCAAAATTGTGCTACTGCTTTTATGAGAGATAACGCTTGCTTCTCCAATTTTGAGTATCTTAATTCATAGTCATGGAGGGTCTTACTCATAAATACAACTGGTAATTATTCACCCTTAACATTTCTTTGAGTAAGGATGGATGCCACAACACTTTCTGTAGAAAATGAATACATGATAAAGTCTCTTTGAAAATATGGACTGATGAGGAGTGGTGTTGTAGTAATTTATTTTTTGATGTTACTAAAGGCCTCCTGTGTGTCTGAAGTCTATTCGAACCTTTGGTATTTATTTAACAATAAATTAATCGGTTTTACTATGCTCACGTAATCAGGAAGAAATATCCACACAAAATTGATTTTTCCAAAAAATGACTGGATTCCTTTCTTAGAAGATGAAGGATTGAGTTCATTGACATCCCTAACCCTCTTCAGGTCAATATAAATTCCTTATTTACAAACAATGTGTCCCAACAACTTTCCATTGGCTACAACAAACAAACATTTCTTCGGATTCAAAGAAACTCCATACAGTCTACATCTTTCAAATACTTTCCTCAGATGATGGATATGTTCATTTCTTGTCTTTGAATGGACTGTTTGATCATCCTGGTAATCTTCCATGAATTTTCCTATCAATCCTTCAAATGTGTGGTCCTTTGGTGTTATGAAATTCGTCTTATTCCTATCCTCCTTTGAAACTAAAGCTCGAGTGTATCCAGAAAAACCGTCCAACATGGACATACAAGAAGATCCTATAACTTGTTGAAGAAGAAATTCCATGTTAGGCAGAGGGTAATTTTATTTTACACTTGATTTATTGAGATCCATAAAATCCACGCACATGTGAATCTCCCCAGTATTTTCCCTCGGAACTACTGGGATTGAAATCGAGTCATAATTTCTGATGGGATATATTATTCTAGCTTTGTTCAAATTTTCCAACTCAATTTTCACCAAAGGTTTTAACTTGGGATTCATAATTCTTATTTTCTTCTTAACGGGATTTTTTCCTTCTCTTAATGGAATAATATGATGAAATATTGTTTTATCATAGGATTTTAGATCATCATAACTCCAAGCAAAAACATCAAAATATTGTTTAAAAAGGGAGATATATTGATCAAGTTCTTTAGATGTATAATCAATTCCCAAATTTATGTACTTCGGGGAACTATCAGTCCCAATATTGATTTTCTTCGTTTCTTGGACCTTTCAAACTGATACTTCTTATGTGAGACTTTTGGTATGATCATCCCTTGTGAAAAGAGACTCATACTGGACACAATTCTTTGGAACACGGGAAATTCCATTCTCTTCATCCTCATTTTCATTTTCTAGAAAATCATTTAATTCTTCATAGTTTTCAAAGACTTGGAGATACTCTTGATTATCTGGAAATGAGGGTCCAAATATTATTTTTACTTGAAAATATGTCTCACTCTCGATGTCGTTTGGATTTGAGAATGAAGCGTTCAATTCTAGAGAATATTCTTCTTCGTTTTTATCCCTTGGAATAAAAGATATATTGAAGGAGCTAAAGTCCTCCATCAATTCATTCACTCTTTTGAAATATAGTTTGATCCTTTCCTTTTTAATTTTATATTTCTAAGTGATTTTATTTATTATCAATTATGAATCCCCAGTCACAATCAAATGTTCAATCTTCATCTCTAGTGTCAGAATTATTCCTTGAATTAAGGCTTCATACTTTGCTTCATACTTTGTACAAGGGAACTCAAGTCTGATGGCATGTGGGTATACGATCCTTTCGGGGATTTTGAGTACAATCCCAAATCCACTTCCTGAGCTTGAACAATCTCCATTGAAAAACATCGTCGTAGATAGGAAAGTAATTATATTTACTCTTTATATCCTTGAGTTGCTCCATATCCAGGATGGCATAGTTTCAAATACCAACATCTATGTAATATTCCATCAGTTCATTATCCTTCTTTTTGAAATAAAATAGTCTCTTAGGTTCACGAGGAACCTTGATAGTTTCTCCATCTTTATCAGGTAACATCATACAACTTACATAATTCATTATATAGCCACCGATCATGGAACACTAGTCTCTTCCGAGGACAACTCTATATGCATAAGGAATATCTACCACCACAATATTGAAAACTGTAATAATATTGGGAGCGACAGTAATCAAAGCGTAAAAATCCTTAATTTCTCCATATACTGGTACCTTTCTAGAATCAATTGCATAGATTTTTTCTCATGTTTCATAATATATTCCACAACTCATGCCAAGTGCCTCCATTACTACCAAAGTCACGATATTGTTTGTCGCACCAATATCTATCAGACAATTATGGAACAAAACATCACGATTCTCTATTGAAATGTAAAAAGGTGGAAAGCTGCCTCTTAATTTGATTACTGATGTATTCTGACTCTACTTTGGGTTTGCAATAACTGCTTCAAATGTTCTAGCTTGCTCATCCAACAATTTTAGAATGTTTTCCCTCTGTTGAGGAATTTTTACTACTTTTGTGAAAGGGAGAGTAATTCTCAATTTTCTTATATCATCAACACCATTATATATCATCTGAAGGTGTTACAACGAAAATCTCTCTATGGCATGGGGTAAACCACAAAAAATGGAAATGACTTCATAATCAACTTTAATCTCAAGTATGCTATATAAACAAATATGCTAACAAGATAAGATAAAGAGCCTACCTCATCTAGATGTTCGATGAAGTCCACCGTTGAGCACTTGACTCAAAGCAATATACCTGCAACTTTCCCTCAACAATCAAGAAATGGAAGAATGTGGTGATAATATATAAAGTTATCACATTCAATAGAATAATACATCAATATTCATAACAAATATTCCCATGGAATAACAATTCAAATAATTTCAAGACATTAATTGGATGAGAAAAGAGTATTTCTATTAAAATGTAATCAATAGAAGTGAATGAATTACAAACTTCTATGTCGGCATGGTTTGAAACCAAGAAATTATGTCCCTTCCAATTGGGCCTCCACGACTTCAGTCCTCCACCAAAGGAAAGCTCATATAAGAGAGACAATGAGGTTCTCAATCAAGTAGGGAAGAGCTTGGGGGATGAACAATGTGTCTAGACTTAAAAGGATAAAGGGATGCAGACTCAATATGAAGTGAATAATTTCTCTAGAGTAAATTTTCTCTCAAAGTTGAATTCTTCTTCTCTTTTCCACCTCTTGGATAGGGCCCATTTATATCCTTCAAATGGAACTGAAGGGTCGATTCAGAACGTTTCTAGTATATGGATGGTTAAGGATCATGGATCTTGTGATGTGACATGGAAACCTGACACCATTTTTTAATTTTGGGCACAAAACCCTGTGTACGTGGGTTGCAGTGGTGAAACATACATATACACATTCTTTGTAACTGTTAGGGTGAGTATATGTGGAAAATTATTATTTTTAACTCTGGGAACTACAAAAAGGGACTTCAAGTCTGCATAGGAAAATGGAAAAATTCCTTCTGAGAAAATTTGCATAGGGTGAGTCAAATCTTGCTATTATAGATGCCCCATAATGTGTGAGTTCAGAGGAGTATTTGCGATGGCCGAAATACATTATAATACCCAGAAGTGGAGTAATGGAGACCCAATTGGACAAACTAGTTTCTCATGAAAATATTAGAATCTTCATTGACTTTGCGCACATGGCTACCAATTTGAATTACACTACAGATCCATGTGACAATATACCAAACAATTGTTCATGGCCATGAATAGGAAATACAAAGGTGGATACACGCCAAAGGATGTCATAGTCATGAACAAGGCCAAGTAAAGCCAGTCTCAAAATCAATCTGAAGATATATGTATATAATGGAGTACGATATGATCTCCCATGGTCACTGAAGTCTCATAGGTACTGGTCGAATGAAAGATAGCAACAAATCAGGAAAGTTGTAACTATGAACTGATGCCTTCAAGTCTTCTACACGATCTTCCAAACGTCCAAGTTTACATTATGTGAATGAAGGAGTCATTAAGATATACTGCTAACAAACGTGAGACAACCTACCAATAATGAAAGTAGGTATCAAGGCATGAAGTACATTCTTACAAGTGTGAATAAAGGAGTTGAGGTCAAACACTTGAAGAATCCATCGATCATGAGACATTGATGTATTCCCAACTATTGATTGTGAGAAAACCTACCACTGATGACTACAGGCATCTAAGTACTCATAGGACTCTAGGTCTCGTTTCCAAAATAGATGGGCTAAAGTTTATGGAAGGAGACCCACTAAAAGGAGATCATTGAGGCATCTCTCATCATTCAACACGAGGTACAAATCAGGATTTTAATGATTTGGAGGAAATCAAACGAAGAACATGTTCATGAACCAATGACCCTGTTTGTCTTTCGCCTGTTCCATATGCAAGCAGTACATGAAAAAGACCCTCTGAATAGCAGCCAATAAGGAAAATTGATGACAAAGGAAAGGAAACCACCAATAAGGCTAATGGAATCCAAGACATTGCATGAATCCCAATGTTTGAATATATTTCTTGTCGTTGAACACAAGGGAAACCCCCCAGTCAATGACCAATGATGAAATGTTGACTGATGGGTTCAAGGTTACCTACCAATGATGAAAGTAGGACCATGATGCATGGTAGGACTATAACTTCATGTAACTCTGAGACACACTGATGGTATGGCCCACATGCAAATTCAAGAGTTCTGAGGAATGGTCGACACAGGTTGATAGACATCCTTTGAACAAGAGAATGAGACATATGGAATACTTTGGTAGCATAAACTCAATGATGAAACTTCATGATGCATGAGGCACCAATCAAACTCTCCATAGGGACTGGAAGAGTAACCAGTCGGGGGAGTAAAATCTAAGTAACGAGCTCATATTCCTAAGGTCATTCTAAACCCAAAATTTTGATGACAAGTGGACTCAAAAGTTTGTGCTCTCTTCAAAGGTGACACGACTGTTGCCAATATAAGATAATATTCTTTTCCCGCCTGTATTTTTTTTGTTTTTTCATAGTCAAATGAACGTTATGATACATAGGAGGAAACAAGTGTCGCAAGTAAGAAATTGTTTCCAGCAGTGGAACATACCTACGCTCAATGCAAGGAGGTGCACGCAAGAGATGGACACTCAAGGGAATTTTTCCTCTTGGGTATAGGGTGTCAAGATGCAAAGGATATAAACAAGGCTCTACTTGGCTGATATTGCAAACTATTGAGGTGATAGGATTATAATGCAAAAGAGAGAACCGATAATAGGCTCAATACTGAAAGCAAGAGAATGGTATGTAATTACAACTTAACGCCAAAAAATGTCCTTTTTCATAAATTTAGTCTACTTGGTTTGAAAAAGGGGTAAAAGTACACCAAATAGACGTCCTTTCAAATCCAATTTACAAGTGTGAAAGAGACAAGTTCACTCGACAATATTTTTCTCTTTTGAGAGAGTTGGAAAAGAGCTTAAACCAGACTCATTAGGAGGCCCTCTAGGTATAGGTAAACATGCTTATGAGTAATAAATGAGGTTCAAACATAAAGTCATGTATTGGCTATAAGGGACTCCCGGTCCTACAAACAAAAATCTCTACATGGGCACCGAATGGCACAAAGGATCTAAATAGGGTACCCATGTTTGGTAAGTCTCTACCATTTAATAATGACCCTTCTAGTGGTAGAAAGGAGGTTTTGTGTCTCTACTAAATGGGTTCGTACCTAAGGCATATGAGCTACAGTCATAGGATGATGCAATTGTGCATAATGTATTGATCACCTATCCTATATGCTGGTTGACGAAAATACCTGTCCAAAGTTACGAATGGGAGACAAGGCGCTAAAACCTGTGAGAATCCCTAGATAAAACTACTAAAACCAAATCCACCCATTGTCGTTAGTCCATTAGGACAAAATATTAGAAACAACTATGCAAAGTGGGTAAAATGTTTCTATAAATAGTAATAAAAACCGATTTTTCTATACCATTTGTATTTTTTACCCAAATATTGCATTTTGGACCAAATTGCCCCTGAATTTCAACTACTGATAGTAGGAGTTACGAGTGATGGAATAAAAAACTGTCTGGACCAGGTAATTCATCTTTCTTCGCTCTTTATTTCTAGTGAATTAAAATTTTCAATTATGTCTCCTTTTTTTAGAATTTTAGGGCGCAACTTAGAAACTAGGGTATACATGGGCTATAGTTCATCAGGTCACGTATATGCAAACCTATACATGAATATTTTCAAAACAACTAGTGTATATGAATCCTTATACATGACTGTGTAAATGATAGCTTGCGTACATGTCTATGTTGGAAATATAACTAAGAGGTGGGGGGTGAATCAATTATATATATAAGATTGAAAATTTTCCCCTTTTTTTAAAATTCTTTCTAGATTATTAGTTAATATGTTTTTGATAACTTAACATGCATATATATACAATGATCCATCACACAGAATACACAGAGACACCGATTTTCCTGAGGAAACCCATAAAGGGTGAAAAACTCTTCTTCTTAGTATGTCAATCAAGCTCTAAATTTAATGTACATCATAGTCTTTGAACTCCAACTCAAATATGAGGCTACAACCTCTGATAGCAAGCTACAACTTGTAGAGAGCACCAAATATCATATTTCTCTAGCACCAACTAGATGTAAGCACCAACTCCCAGGTTTTTCTAGAACCAACTAGATAGAAGCACCAACTCCTAGATTTCTTCTAGCATCAACTAGAATTTAGAGGACTATAATCCTCCCTAGCACCACCCTACCACCCTGATTGATTCTTGCAAAAATTTTAGTTACTTTCTCTGTATTTGATATGGTCTGTTACTACTCCAAGTCTCCTCTTCCTTCTTCATCTTCTATCCTCTATTATATTTCTGCCTCTTTTTTATTCTATCCTATGCTCTCTTTCCTCTTTCCTTCTTCATCTTCTATGCTCTGTGTTGCCTCTGCATCCTATACACTGTGTCTCTGATCTCCACTTTAGGTACTTCTTTTCGTCTCTTCCTACCCACATGCATCATGATCGAAGTCACACCCCCTATTCTCTATTCTTCATTTCTTTCTCACGTCGAGTCCTCTACCCGATCATCATCAAAAATCTTCGTCTTCTCTAGCGGTTATGCTATATCTGTTCATCATCAATGGCAGTTATCCAAAGATTCTTTGGCTTCTATGGTTGTTGAAACTCTTTGTCTTCTCTGTCAGTTACAGCCAGTCAATTATGGCTTCTTTGTCTTCTAAGCCCCTTCCTTCACGTGACCACCGACGGTGACCAAATGCCTATTCAAAAGGCACTTCATGCTCTAGGTCTAGCGAGCGCTAGCTCCCTTTTTATGATATGACCTTGGGTGATTAAGTTCACATGACCACATGATTTAGAGTGCGAGTTGTCTACTTGTTAGCCCACTATCGCATGTGACCTCAGGATACATTCTTGCATAAGTGAATGATTGCAGGCGCATCCAATAGTGGTTTGGGATTAACCTCTTTTCTCCCCGCAATCTACCTCCATCTTCCACGTACCCTTTCTCCGATACCGTGGTTTCAATTGCGGCCTAGTCTCATAAAAGTAACTTCTGAGAAACTTCTGATCCTGAAATTGGGCGTGATCATTGATCTTGTGGTCTCTTATAGATTCCATCGATCAACGACTAAGATCTCTTGTATTTTATTGCCTTCTTTCCTCCATCCACACGCGATCCTTAGTCCTAACGACAACGTACGAGATCGATTTCACCTTTTGGGCTTCGAGAGTCTTGATTCTCAAAGTCTGCTTGCTCCTAGATCATTTCACCTGGAGTCCATGATCCAACGATGCGTGTCCCTTTTTATATCGATGGTCATAGTCCCTTCGGGTATTAGAGGTTTAGAAATCTTGAATTTCTAACCTTTCCTCCTTCCTTTTCTTTTATCTGAAGTTAGCAATCGACTGACGCATGTCTCTCAGAATCGGATAGTTGATATTGACTTCGGGTTTCTGGGGTTTGGGAGTATAAACTCTCAAATCTCTTTGCTCTCTTTTCCCAGAGTGTTTTTCCCCGAACTGCATAGATTTATGCCACACGTCCTTATGGTAATCGATGGTCTGGATCTTCTTTGGGTATACGAAGTTCAGGAGTAGAAATCCCAGATTAGAACTCCTAGAGTGACGTCATTACTTATGTCACTTGATGATGTGTCATGAGCCTAGTAGCTGTGACATGTCACTTGGATTTGTGATTTGCACATACCTGAAATTCTGAATAAACTTGACACTTGTCATTCTGTGATTGCAACACATTTCCTTGCTAATGTAGGGTTGTTGAAGTTGATCCTCATTCACTTTAGGACTTCGGCCTTCGGGACTTCGGGTATTTTGACTTTTCAAGTTGCCAATTCTTTCGAAGTGAGAATCCCTGAAAAGTAACCTCCTCGCAACTTTTAGACCTGAACTAAATGTTGTTCGTTGATCATGTTCTTAGATTGACGACTCGATCTTTCTGGGATGCTGCTTTTGTAGCTTATCCTATCCTTCCACTTTAAAATGATCTGACGACTGTTGTTTACTTCAGCTCTTCATCTCTCCAGACTTCAGGTTTTTCAGGTCTCAAACTGAAGAATCCTTGAAGTGATTTGCTCCAGAGTTGTGGATCGTGTGCCACCTATCAATATTAACGATGGGCGGTCCTTGATTAATTCGGGACTTTGGGACTTTGACAAGTCCTCTTTCCTATGCTCATCCAAAGGATTAACCTTCGTGCATTTATTTTTGGATCCAAAGATTATTGATCCTCGGTGCTCAGATCCAACAGATCAGATCTGTACTTCTCCACTGTGCTTCCTCTAATCACTGGACATTGATCTAACAGTCATCGGGTATCTAGGATTGGTGATTTAACGACCACTATCATTCTTCCTCCTGATCTTTCTGGTCTCTCTGACTTAGAAGGTTTTCTATGTGTTCAAAGGTCTCGACCTTTTCTCTTCCTACGAGTCTGTCTCTTGGACCTCAACTGCACCTCTGGAAAGTGAAAAATGCTATCTCTTTTGATCTTTGATCTCTGCATACTGGTCTCTCCTCCTCTTGAGATTATGATTCCTTCTACTCCGCTTTCTATTCTTTCCATCAATGAAAAGCACACTCTTCCTGTAAACATGCCAACAATCTCCCCCTTTGGCATTGATGGAAAACCTGACAGGATGCTTAGATCTCCAACTGTAGCATCTAGACCACTCCTTTTCTCCCCCTTTGACATCAATTTCAAAGAAAAAATGCTCCCCCTAAGTTGTTGGAGTACCTTTATGGAGGTATCAAATATTAAATCAACACATACTCCCCTTGACCAGATAGACTGCTTTAACTTGATAACAGGGTCACGCCCAACTTCTGGCGTAGATACTCAAACTAAGATTTTGCAAGTGGTTTAGTGAATATATCAGCAATATGATTTTTTGATGGAATATAATGCAAATAAACAACAGTGTTTTTCACATGTTCCCTCAAGAAGTGATACTTGATGGGTATATGTTTGGTCTTGGAGTGAAATACATGAATCTTTGAAACACTAATTGCACTAGTATTATCACAATAGATTGGGATTGGTGCAGTATATTTTACCTCCAATTCTACAAGATTCTGAATCGTCCACAATACTTGAGTACATCAAGTGGCAACTGCAATGTATTCATCTTCTATAGTTGATAAGAAAATGGAACCTTACTTCTTGATCAACCATGCTACAAGGGAATATCCTAAGAATAATGCACCTTCACTCATGTTTTTCCTTTCATCATATTTTTCATCTATCTTAGTGCTTATTCTATGTTGATCTTTTACATGAGCTTCTTCATCAATTCGAACATCAATACAATCTACTAATTTATGCATACTTTTGTTAAAGCATCTTTATCCTTTACTGTTCATTGCATATCCTAAGAAGATACCTTCATATCTGCTTTCAAATTTTCCAAGATGATCATAATTATTTTTGATGTAGCTTTTACTTCCAAATACTTTTAAGTGCTTGATGAATGCAAGTCTACCAAACCACAACTCATGTGGAGTTTTATCATTGTCCGGCCTTAGATGTGCTTTGTTCAGAATATGAATAGCTATGTGAACAACCTCCACCCAGAAGGTTTGTGAAATGTCCCTTTCATTCATCATAGCCCTTGCCATCCACTGAATTGATCTGTTTTGGCGTTCTACAACTCCATTTTGTTGAGGAGTACCTGGAATAGTATATTCTCTTTCAATTCCATGTCTGTCACATAATTCTTTGAAATCTCTTGACAAAAATTCTCCTCCTTTGTCTGAGTGAACTGCCTTTAACTTACTTCCTATCTAACTCTCGGCTAATTCCTTAAACATTTTGAACTTCTCAAACACATCAAATTTTTCTCTCAGAAAGGAAACCCACGTACGTCTAGAGAAGTCATCAATGACCAGCACAAAGTAACGTTCTCCTCCAATTCCTTCCTTTCGTGATGGTCCACACAGATCCATATGAAAAATTTGAAGTGGTTTCTCTGAAGATGTGAAACTCTTCAATTTTAATTGAGCACGAGTCAGCTTCCCCATTTGGCAGGACTCACACACAAATTTATTAGGCTTAGATATTTTTGGAAGGTCTTTCACAACACCTTCATTATTCAGTTTGACAATATGATCAAAATTCAAGTGTCCAAGCCTTCTGTGCCATAACCAACTTTCATCAATTTTTCTTAAATGACATTTCTTCTTATCTTCCTTCAGAACATATACATCGTTTTCAGTTCTAACCCCTTTTGCAAGCAACTCTCCTATGTTTACTGTATTTATTTTACAATTCTTGGTAGTGAAACTGACTTCGCATCCTCTGCCACATATCTGATTGACACTAAGAATATTATGATTTAAACCATCAACAAATAATACATCTTGAGCTTTGCTTCTTCCATTACTTAAGTTTACTAGACCTTTACCTTTGATCTTTCCTGGAGCATTATTTCCAAAGGTCACACTCCCTAATGTATTTTCCTTGAGTGACAGGAACTTAGTTTTTTCACTTGTCATATGACTAGAGCATCCATTGTCAATATACCATGAGTATTTTTGTCTTTGAGATGACAACACCAATCCACATTATTATCTTCATTCTTCCTCCAAATCTTGACATTTTTAGCTCTGTTATTTGAATCTGGCTTATAGTTCTTTAAGTGTCAGTCTGCAACTTTATGTCCCTAATTGTGGCAAATGTAACATTCTGGTTCATTGAATAAAGGATCATAACGATTGTTATGCTTAGTCTGCATCTTTTTCCCAACCATCACATGATTTGCAGTCTGTGGTTGTTTGTAACTTGGCTGTCTCATTCTTTGTTGAGACATGTATTTATTCCTTGGTTGTCTTGATTGCTCATGTCTAAATGTTAGAGAACAATTTACAGCTTTGTGGCCAAAGTTAGAGCAATAAAAACAATATCCATAGAAAACATCTTTGTACCTGAAAAATGGTTGTCTTCTTTGAGCAGATCGATTTCTTCCATGCTGATGATTTCCTTGAGCAGAGAGAGTATTATTTCATTGTTCTTTAGATTCAGTTCTGGTATCCTTTCCTTCACTCCTCCTTGGCGGTTGACTCTCTTCCTTTGTTTCTGTAGGTTTGTTGTTTTCAGTAGTTGTAGATTTGAAAAACTTGATGGATTCTTTGTTGCTTGGTTGACCACTACTTGATCCGTCTTCTTAACCCAAACCAGTTTTCAACTTTGAATTCCTTTGCAGATTCAGAATGGAGGCTAATCCTTCTGAGGCTTTAATACTTGTCATATTTTGATGATATAAGGCCTGAAAATTCTCTAGATATTTTCTGACAGTCACTACTTCAGCTTCCAATTTTTCACCTTTTGTTTTAGCTTCCTTCAATTGTTGTTTGAGGATGAATTCAATATTCTTAGCTTCTTCTAACTTAACCTTCAACATATCAATTTCTTCAGATGGTTCCTTGCATGTTTTCTCATACGTGAGCACTAATTGTTTTTGTTTTCTTTTCTTTTCTCTGAGTCTAACAATCTCTTTCATGGCACTGAGAAGTTCTCCTTCAAGATATACTTCTGCTTCATAGTCAACAAACTCACTTCCTGTATCTTCAGTGTTTAGATATTCTAAATATATTAACATGATATCATTTATTTTATCTTCAATAAAAGAGTCACTGCTTTCATCATCTAAGGGATCATCATCATCTTTTACACAAAGGCTTTTCTTCTTAAAATTATTCTCTTTATAGACCTTTTTGTGTTTGTGCTTCTCTTCATTGTCATATGTAGGATCCTTTCTTCTGTGAGGACATTTAGATGAAAAATTACCTATCTTACCATAGTTGAAACATTTAAAGGGTAATTTACCTTTGTATTTGTCTGATCCTTTCTTCAGTCTTCTCAGAAAATTTGCTTCAATCTCATTTATATCAGATTCAGTGTTTTTCTATACTTTAAAATATGCCTCTCTTGTAGTGTATTTACCTTTGGTGATTCTCATTTCATAAGCAGTTAGGGTTCCAATAAGTTGATCTAGTGTCAACATTTTGAGATCAACTATTTCCTCTATAGCAGAGACCTTTGAGTTAAATCTATCTGGAAGAGATATTAATATTTTATGGACTAGAAAATAATTAGCTATCATTTCACCTAGGCCTTTCATAGTGTTGACAAGTTCTTCTATATGTAATAAGTACTTACTGATAGTTTCATCTTCATCCATCTTTAACTTCTCAAACTTTAGTTTGTGAGTCTAAAGTTTTGCGTCTTTCACCTTTTCATCACCTTCATAACTAGTTATCAACTTGTCCCACATAACTTTTGTTGAATCACAGTGCATGACTTTGGAAAACTTTACTTTTGCAATCCCACTTAGAATAGCATTCATAGATTTAGCGGTGAAGCTGAATTCTAGCTTGTCATCCTTATTAGCTAGTACAATTGGCTTTACATAACCAGTCTCTACCACATCCCATACATCTGCACCTAAAGCCATTATGTAGGTTCTCATCCTAACTTTCCAGAAGGAAAAGTTTGTTCCATTGAACAGGGGGGCCTTATTGGTTGAAGTTCCTTCATGAATTGTCATGTTTAAGCTTATTGATATACCTTTAAATGAAAGGAAACCACTTTGATACCATTTGTTGGAAATATAACTGAGAGGGGGGGGGTGAATCAATTATATATATAATCTTGAAACTTTTCCCCTTTTTATTTTAAATTATTTCTATATTATTAGTTAATATGTTGTTGATAACTTAACATGCATATATATTCAATGATCAATCACACATAATACACAAAGACACCGTTTTTCCTGAGGAAACCCATAAAGACTGTAAACCTCTTCTTCTTAGGATGTCAATCAAGCTCCAACTTTCATGTACATCCCAGTCTTTGAACTCCAACTCAAATATGAGGCTACAAATTTTGATAGCAAGATACAAATTGTAGAGAGAACCAACTCTCATATTTCTCTAGCACCAACTAGATGGAAGCACCAACTCCCAGATTTCTTCTAGCATCAACTAGAATTTAGAGGACTACAATTCTCCCTAGCACCACCCTACCACCCTGATTGATTATTGCAAAACTTTTACTTAATTTCTCTATATCTGATATGGTCTGTTACAACTCCAAGTCTCCTCTTCCTTATTCAACTTCTATCCTCTATTTTGTTTCTGCCTCTTACTACTTCTATCCTCTGCTCTCTTTCCTCCAGTGCATGACTACTATTGTTCATATTCTCTTTTGCATTTTTATGCTCTGTACTACCTTTGCATCCTATACACTGCGTATCTGATCTACACTTCAGGTACTATTCTTTGTATCTACCTACCCACATGGATCATGATGGAAGTCACACCCCTTGTTCTCTGTTATGCATTTATTTCTCACGTCGAGTCCTCTGCCTGATCATGATCACAACTCTTTGTCTTCTCTGGTGGTTATGCTATATATGTTCATCATCAATGGAAGTTATCCAAAGATTCTTTGGCTTCTATGGCTGTCGAAACTCTTCATCTTCTCTATGAGTTAAAACTAGTCAATTATGGATTCTTTGGCTTCTAAGCCCCTTCCTTCATGTGACCACTGACGGTGACCAAACGCCTATTCAAAAGGCACTTCGCATTCTTGGTCTAGAGAGTGCTAGCTCCCTTTTTCCGATATCACCTTGGGCGATTAACTTTACATGACCACGTGATTTCATGTGCGAGCTCCATTGTCATTATCCCACTGTCGCATGTGACCTCGAGCTACATTCTTGCGTAAGGGAATGATTGCAGATGCGTCCAATAGTGGATTGAGATTAACCACTTTTATCCCTGTAATCTACCTCCAACTGCCACATACCCTTTCTCTGATACCGTGGTTTCAATTGTGGCTTGCCCTCAGAAAATTGACTTTCGAGAAGCTTTTGATCCCGAAATCAAGTGTGATCATTGATCTCGTGATCTCGATCAGTGACTTAGATATCTTGTCTTTTCCTGCCTTCTTTCCTCCATCCACGCGTGATCCTTAGTCTCAATGACCAAGTGACATGTGGCCCTCCAAACTAATAGATGAGACTGATTTTGCCTTTCGAGCTTCAGGATTCTCGATTCTCAAACTTCACTTTCTCCCAGAGCATTTCACCCAGAGTCCATGATCCAACAATGCATGTCCATTTTTGGATCAACAGTCACAATCCCTTTGGGTATTTGGGGTTTGGAAATCTGGAAATTCCAACCTTTCCTCCTTCCTTTGATTTTATCCAGAGTTAGCAATTGACTGACGCGTGTCTCTCAGAATCATACGGTTGATATTACATTCGGGTTTCTGGGGTTCAGGAGTCTCAACTCTCAACTTTCTTTGCTCGCTTTAATTGGAGTTTTTTTCCCTGAGCTGCACATATTTCTTCCATGTGTCTTTCTATCAAATGACAGTCTAGATCTTCTTTGGGTATTCAATGTTCGAGACTTCAGGACTTTAGGCTAATCGTTGGTGGTAAAACTTCCCAAAGTGACGTCACTTTCTTATGTCAGTTGATGACGTGTCATGAGCCTAGTAGCTGCCATGTGTCACTTAGATTTGTGATTTGCATATACCTGAAATGCCAACTCAACTTGACACTTTTCATTGTCTCATTGTGCAATGCGTCCTTGCTAATGTGGATCCTCATTCACTTCGAGACTTTGGCCTTTGGGACTTCAGGTGTTTCATATTTTCAAGTCGCAAATTCTTCCAAAGTGAAAATCCCCGAACCATAACATCCTAGCAACTTTTAGACCCGAACTAAATGTTGTTCATCGATCATGTTCTTAGATTGACGACTCGATCTTTCTACGGTGATTATTTTCTAGCTTATCTTGTCCTTCCACTTTAAAATGATCTGACGACTATCGTGTACTCCGACTCTTCGACTCTCTGAAGAGCCCTCGAAGTGATTTGCTCCGGATTTATGGATTGTGTGCCACTTATTAGTATTGACGATGGACGGTCCCTACTTACTTTGGTACTTCGAGACTTTGACAATTCCACTCTCCTACCCTAATCCAAAGGATTAACCTTCGTGCATTTATTTATGGATCCAACGAATGTTGATCCTCGATGCTCAGATCCAAAGGATCAGATATGTACTTATCCATTGCACCTCCTTTGGTTATTGGATATTGATTTAATGATCATCGGGTATCCAGGATTGGTGATCCAATGACCACTATCATTCTTCCTCCTGATCTTTCTGATCTCTCTAACTTATAAGGTTTTCTAAATGTTCAAATGTCTCGACCTTTTCTCCTCCTGCGAGTCCATCTCTTGGACCTCGGTTGCACTTCTAGAAAGAGAAAAGTGCTATCTCTTCTGAGATTTGATCTCTACATATTGTTCGCTCCTCCTCCTGAGCTTACGCTTCCTTCTACTCTACCTTCTATTATTGCCATCAACGACAAGCACACTCTTCCTGTAAACATGCCAACAGTCTGTGGATAAGGTTTTTTAAAATGGTGGTAACTCAAAAAATGGTTTGAATCTTGTAGGATGGTGCTAGAGTGGAGAGAAAGAGAGAAAGAAGAGGTGGATGTTGTAGTGGAGAGAGATCCAGGGGCCCATATGAATTAAAAAATATGTGGGCTATATTCATTTTGGGCTCTCAAAGGTATGAGGGATCAAGTGAGACTGCTTCAACTACTAGTGAATTACTGGGATATGGATATTGAGACCTTCAACCTTGATTGACAATGATTGAGGATTGAAGTTGATGAAATATACTTCTTGACAGAATTTTCGCGTCGGGGTGAGGTGGTCAAACTCAAAGACTAAGGAGGTGGGAGTGCCATTAACATAGAGGATTACATAGTCACTCATTGCATTGCATGGATCGAGAAGTTAGGGAGACAACACCTGATCAGATAGACAAAAAATATGAGTCTCAAGAGTGTTCTCCTAGTGTTGAAATGGATCACAAGGTTGACCACTTTGTACCAGGCATCGATGCCACTTATTTTCTATTCAGTGGAGGACTTGCAACCCACAGTTTATGATTGGTGCATCTCACTGCTGGCCAACATGAAGAGCCATATGACAGACTGCAAATTGGGTAGAAAGAGGAACTTCAGGTTCGCGTCTATCCTGTGTAGTTTTTTCATTGAGCGAGTTCTAGGCTTGGGCCCTAGAGTTGAAGTTATTCTGCATTGACCTTGCGATCAAGCCATGGCATGGTGGACTGAGGTGATGAGGTGACAGGGAGGTGGTAGGGTGCCAACACCCTACAATGATGAGTTTTTCTTCTGGTGGAGTCGGTAGGTGATGGATCTTGAGGACTACCCTTATGCAGGGATTGACTTCAGAGGAGATTCGAACATGCCATTACCACCAAGTTCCACCTATGAAGACATAGGTATGCTAAAGTTTTTGAATATTTCATTTTCTTTTTGTATTTTTGTATAAGAAAACAAAAATATTTTTGGATGATGTCAAGTCATAATTAAACATGTATGTGATCCAGACGTGGGTCCAAAACGTCCAGACATAATTCCATGACACCGGTGGAGGAACCGGGATGGATGATCCAACGAGAGGGGATGTTGATAGAGTGCTTCAAAACATGCACTAAAACTTGTCTCATTTGACACAGATGATTCCCATGGTTTAGGTAGAGGATCTGTTAGAGGCGATGCAACGATAGGTGGTAGGTGTGCCCTGTACTTGGGTATGACTCTTTCGACGTCTCACAAACGCCATAATATGCTATCATGATAGTCGTTCAGTGCCATATTCATAGATGTCATGATTATTGTATGATAGATTGTATTTTAAGGGTGTGAGCCCCAATTTTGTACTCTAACACGATATTTTTTGAAGATGAAATATATACAAACATTGATCTTCGGATTTACTTATATTTACAATGTGTACATTGATGAGAGTGTTTCCTTTGCTTTAGTTATGTGAAAAATGCTAATCTAAGAGAAAATTAGCATATTCATCAAATACATAATTATAACTTCTAGGTATGTGATGATAAGTAATTAAATCAAAATTTCGTTCAAAAAGTCATACCCATAAGAATTGTCAGAGTAGAGTTGGGTCTCGCACACGGTAACTTCCGTTCAACTGACATACTACTAACTAGGAGTCCAACCAAACTTCTAAAGAGGGAATACCATTTTAAATGGAATCGCGCAAAAGTTCTATAATGACGCTATATTCAACCACATTATTCATGGATGGTGCTAGGAAAATGCCACCTGAAGACACCACTAGATGCTCGTGTGAGTAAAAAACCCAAACGACGGAAGCCAAGTTCTGTGTATGATGTCTGGCCCCATCTGCGAATTCTAAGTAGACCGAAGACTTCGTTGACATCTGCCAACCAAGGGAAAATGCGATAAGAAATATGAATATGAAAAAGAGGGAAAAGATATATACACTAAAATACATTAGTATACAAAGAGTTATGCCTAAGATTGGGGCTTAAGAATAATACCTTTTCAAGTAGAGCCCATTCCTAGGCTCAACAAAAATATTCCCTTCATAATATTCTAATTCGTAGGATCCTTTTTCTAAGACACATCGCATGATATAGGGACCATGCCACATGGGTTTAAACTTTCTTTCCCCCCATGGTTCTTTGGCTTGGTCATACAAAAGGGCCAAGTCACCCTCAACATACTGCTGAGGATAGATAGCGTTATCATATTGGACCTTGGCACATCGTTTATTCGCTTCGATAGTCATGGAGGCATATTGACGTTGCTCATCTAGACTCTCTAGGTGTACGAGGCATTGTTCGAGATCTGAAGTATCAAGTAGGAGTGTAACTACCAATATGAGAGAAGGGATTTCACATTCAATAGGTATGATCGATTCCACACCATGCACTAACTGGAAAGGAGAAAACCAGTGGAAGTCTTAACCAAGGTTCGGTATGCCCAAAGTGATGGATAAAGCATGATATGGTAGTCATATTTTCTTTGGCTGGCATTTTTTTGCAAAATGGTCTTCAGAGAGTTGTTCACAACCTCTACCTGTTAATTTTCTTGGGGGTAGTAAGGGGAAGAATGACCATGTTTAAACAACAGTTTCAATGGTAATGCTTTCATCATTTCGTTCTGAAAGTGATTGCCATGATCAGTGACAATCTCACTCGGGATTCTGAACCTGTCTATAATTTGATTGAATACGAAGAAAGCAACAGAATTACCATCAGATTTAACTATAGGCAGGGCCTCAACCCACTTAGTAAATTAGTCTACGACCACAATAATGTGTTAATTCCCCCCAACCGAATTTGGGTTGCAATCCACAAAATCCACCCCCACTTGGTGAAGGGACCGATGGTAATGATTGGATGGAGAAGGGTTGGATACGAGCGCATATTATGAGTGAACACGTGGCACGGGTGACACTTCTTAACCGCTTCGACACAGTCTTTAAAATTAAACGGCCAAAAATAACCGACTCACAATTTTTTTTGGGTTTTCGCAAGCCCGGATAGATGACCACCAAAAGACCCAATGTGGAAGTCATTTATAATAGACTCAACTTCTTCATGATTCAAGGAATGATGTAATATACTGTCTACTCCTTGGCGATACAAAGTGTCACCAATGATAAGGTAATTCTTAGCTTGGTATCATATACATCGTAGGTCATCTCTCGAGACAATATGATCAAAATTTAGGTGTTCAAGCCTTATGTGCCATAACGAACTTTCATCAATTTTGCTTAAATGACATTTTTCCTTATCTTCCTTCAGAACATATACATTATTTTTGGTTCTAACCCCTTTTGCAAGCAACTCTCCTATGTTTACTGTCTTTATTTTACAATTATTGGCAGTGAAAGTGACTTCACATCCTTTGTCACATATCTGACTGAAACTAAGAAGATTATGCTTTAAACTATCAACAAATAATACATCTTGAGATTTGCTTCTTCCAGTACTTAAGTTTACTAGACCTTTACCTTTGATCTTTCTTGGAGCATTATTTCCAAAGGTCACACTCCCTGATTTATTTTCCTTGAGTGATAGGAACTTACTTTTGTCACTTGTCATATGACTGGAGCATTCGCTATCAATATACCAGGAGTCTTTTTGTCTTTGATCTGATAACACCAATCCACACTTGCTATCTTTATTCTTCTTCCAAATCTTGATGTTTTCATCTCTGTGATTTGAATCTGGCTTATAGTTCCTTAAGCGACAATCTACAACTTTATGTCCATAATTGTGGTAGATGTAACATTCTAGTTCATTAAATAAAGGATCATAACGATTGTTATGCTTAGTCTGCGTCTTTTTCCCATCCATCACATGATTTACAGTATGTGGTTGTTTGTAACTTGGCTGTCTCATTCTTTGTTGAGATAGATATTTATTCCTTGGCTGTCTTGATTGCTCATGTCTAAATCTTAGAGAAAAATTTACATCTTTGTGGCCAAAGTTAGAGTAGCAAAAACAATATCCATAGAAAAAATCTTTGTACCTAGAAAATGGATGTCCTCTTTGAGAATATCGATTTCTTCGATGCTGATGATTTCCTTGAGCAGAGAGAGTATTACTTGTTTTTTCTTCAGATTTAGTTATGGTATCTTTTCCTTCACTCCTACTTTGCAAATGATTATCTTCCTTTTTTTTTGCATGTTTGTTGTTGTCAATAGTTGTAGATTTGACAAACTTGATAGATTCTTTGTTGCTTGGTTGACCACTACTTGATCCCTCTTCATAACCCAAACCAGTTTTCAACTTTGAATTACTTTGTTGATTCATAATGGAGGCTAATCCTTCTGAGGCTTTAATACTTGTAAGATTCTGATGATATAAGGCTTGAAATTTCTCTAGATCATTTCTCACAGTCACTACTTCATTTTCCAATTTTTCACCTTTTGTTTCGGCTTCCTTCAATTGTTGTTTGAGGATGTCTTCAATATTCTTAGCTTCTTCTAAATTAACCTTCAACATATTAATTTCTTCAGATGGTTCCTTGCATGTTTTCTCATACCTGAGCAGTAATTGTTTTTGTTTTCTTTTATTTTCTCTGAGTCTATCAATCTCTTCCATGGCACTGACAAGTTCTCCTTCCAGACCTACTTCTGCTTCATAGTCAACAAACTCACTTATTGTATCTTCAGTTTTTATATCTTCTAAGGATATTAGAATGATATCATTTATTTTATCTTCAGTAGAAGAGTCAATGCTTTCATCCTCTGAGGAATCATCATCATTGTTTACACAAAGGATTTTCTTCTTAAAATTATTCTCTTTATAGACCTTTTTTTGTTTGTGCTTCTCTTCATCATCATATGTGTGATCCTTTCTTTTGTGAGGAAATTTAGATTCAAAATGACCTATCTTACCACAGTTGAAACATTTGAAGGGCAATTTAACTTTGTATTTGCCTGATCCTTTCTTCAGTTTTCTCACAAAAGTTTCTTCAATCTCATCTATATCGGAGTCTGTTGTTTTCTCTACTTTAAAAGATACCTATCTTGTAGTGGATTTACATTTGGTGATTCTCATTTCATAAGAAGTTAGGGTTCCAAGAAGTTGATCTAGTGTCAACTTTTTGAGATCAGTTATTTCCTCTATAGCAGAGACCTTTGAGTTAAATCTATCAGGAATAGATCTTAATATTTTCTGAACTAGAAAAGAATCAACTATCGTTTCACCTAGGCCTTTCATAGTGTTGACAAGTTCTTCTATAAATAAGAAGTACTTACTGATAGTTTCATCTTCATCCATCTTTAACTGCTCAAACTTTAGTCTGTGAGTCTAAATTTTTGCGTCTTTCACCTTTTCATCACCTTCATAACTACTTATCAACTTGTCCCACATACCTTTTGCTGAATCACAGTGCATTACTTTGACAAACTCTTATTTTGCAAGCCCACTCAAAATAACATTCATATCTTTAGCGTTGAAGCTAAATTCTAGCTTGTCATCCTTATTGGCTAGTACAACTAGCTTTACATAACCAGTCTCTACCACATCCCAGACATCTGCACCTAAATCCATTATGTAGGTTCTCATCCTAACTTTCCAGAAGGCAAATTTTGTTCCATTGAATAGGTGGGATTTATTGGTTGAAGTTCCTTCATGACTTGTCATGTTTAAGATTACTGATCTAGATTTAAATGAAAGGAACCTTCTCTGATACCAATTGTTGGAAATATAACTGAGAGTGGGGGTGAATCAGTTATATATATAATCTTGAAACTTTTCCCCTTTTTTTTTAAATTCTTTCTAGATTATTAGTTAATATGTTGTTGAAAAATTAGCATGCATAGTTATATAATGATCAATCAAACAGAATACACAGAGACACCGATTTTCCTGAGGAAACCCATAAAGGGTGAAAACCTCTTCTTATTAGGATGTCAATCAAGATCCAACTTTCATGTACATCATAGTCTTTGAACTCCAAGTGAAATGTAAGGCTACAACCTCTAATAGAAAGCTACAACTTGAAGAGAGCACCAAGTCTCAGATTTCTCTAGCACCAATTCCAAGGTTTTTCTAGCACCAACTAGATGGAAGCATCAACTCCCATATTTCTTCTAGCATCAACTAGAATTTAGAGGATTACAATCCTCCCTAGCACCACCCTACCATCTTGATTGATTCTTTCAAAAATTTTACTTACTTTCTCTGTATCTGATATGGTTTGTTACAGCTCCAAGTCTCCTCTCCCTTCTTCAGATTTTATCCTCTATTCTATTTCTTCCTATTTCTTCTTCCATCCTCTTATCTCTTTCCTCCAGCGTACAACTACTACTATTCATCTTCTCTTCTTCCTTTCTATGCTCTGTGCTGCCTCTTCATCCTATACATTGCGTCTCTGATCTCCACTTCAGGTATTTCTCTTCATCTTTGCCTACCCACATGAATCATGACCGAAGTCACATCCCCTATTCTTTGTTTTGCATTTCTTTCCCATGTTGAGTTCTCTGCCCGATCATCATTGCAACTCTTCATCTTCTCTAATGGTTATGTTGTATATGTTCATCATCAGTAGCAGTTATCCAAAGATTATTTGGCTTCTCTGGCTGTCAAAACTCTTCGTCTTCTCTATCATTTACAGTCAGTCAATTATGGATTCTTTGGCTTCTAAGACCCTTCCTTGACATGACCACCAGTGGTGACCAAACGCCTATTCAAAATTTGCTTCATTTTCTTGGTCTAGCGAGTGCTAGCTCCCTTTTTTCGATATGACCTTGGGTGATTAACTTCACATGACCACGCGATTTTGAGCGCAAGCTCTCTTCTTGTTAGCCCACTATCGCATGTGACCTTGAGATACATTCTTGCGTAAGTGAACGATTGCGGATGCATCCAATAGAGGTTTGGGATTAACCGCTTTTCTCCCCGCAATTTACCTCCAGCTGCCACGCATCCTTTCTCCGATATTATGGTTTCAATTATGGCCTGCCCTCAGAAAATTAACTTTTGAGCAACTTTTGATCCTGCAATCAGGTATGATCATCGATATCACAGTCTCTGACATATTCCCTCAATCAACAGCTCATATCTCTTGTCTTTTACTACCTTCTTTCCTCCATCCATGTGCGATCGTTAGTCTCAATGACCAAGTGACATGTGGCCCTCTGAACCAATGAACATGATCGATTTCGACTTTCAGGCTTCAGGAGTCTCGATTATAAAACTCCACTTTCTCTCATAGAATTTCACCTGGATTCCATGATCCAATGATGTGTGTCCCTTTTTGGATCGACGGTCACAATCCCTTCGGGTATTCGGGGTTTAGAAATATCGACTTTCCAACCTTTCCTCGTTCCTTTGATTTTATCAGGAGTTAGAAATCGACTCACGCGTGTCTCTCAGAATCAGATGGGTGAGATTGAATTTAGTTTTTTGGGGTTCAGGAGTCTCAATTCTCTAGTTTCTTTGCTCACATTTCCAGAAGTGTTTTTCCTGAACTGCACAGATTTCTGCAACGCATCCTTCTGGAAATCGACGGTCTAGATCTTATTCAGGTATTCGACGTTTGGGACTTTGATAATTTAGGCTAATCATTGGTGGTAAAAATTCCTGGAGTGACATCACTTACTTACATCACTTGATGACATCTCATGAGCCTAGTAGTTTCCACGTGTCACTCAGATTTGTGGTTTGCACATACCTGAAATGCCGAATCAGCTTGACACCTGTCATTGTCTGGTTTCTCCACATGTCCTTACTGACATAGGCTTGTTGACATGGATCCTCATACACTTCAGGACTTCGGTCTTCAATACTTCGAGTATTTCGACTTTTCAAGTCTCCAATTCTTTCGAAGTGAGAATCCCCGAACAATAATCTCTTTGCAACTTTTAGACCTGAACTAAATGTTGTTCGTTAATCATGTTCTTAGATTGACGACTCGATATTTATGTGATGCTTCTTTTCTAGCTTATCATGTCCTTCCACTTTAAAATTATCTGACGGTTGTCATTTACTCCAGCTCTCCAGCTCTTCGGACTTTGGGTTTTTCAAGTCTTAAACTGAAGAATTGTGCCACCTGTTAGTATTGATGATGGATGGTCCCTACTTACTTCGATACTTCAGGACTTTGACAAGTCCGCTCTCCTACGCTCATCCAAAGTCTTAACCTTCATGCATTTATTTTTGGATCCAACGAATGTTGATCCTCGGTGCTCATATCCAATGGATCATATATGTACTTCTCCGTTGCGCTTCCTATGGTCACTGGACGTTGATCTAACGATCACCAGGTATCCAGGATTGGTGATCCAATGTCCACTGTTGTTCCTCCTTTTGAGATTTTTGATCTCTCTGACTTAGAAGGTTTTCTAAGTGTTCAAAGGTCTCTACCTTTTCTCCTCCTGCAAATTTGTCTATTGAACCTCAATTGCACTTCTGGAAAGCACAAAGTGATATCTCTTCTGAGATTTCATCTCCGCATACTTTTTTCTCCTCCTCCTTTTCTTATGCTTCCTTCTTCTCTACCTTCTGTTCTTGCCATCAATGACAAACACACTCTTCCGGTAAATGTGCCAACAGTCCATGGATAAGGTTTTTTAAAATGGTGCTAACTCAAAAAATGGTTTTAATTTTACAGGATAAGGAAAGAAAGAGACCATGAAGAGGTGGATGTTTTAGTGGAGAGATATCCAGGGGCCTAGATGGATTTAAAAATATGTGGGCTATATACATTTTGGGCTCTCAAAGGTATGAGGGCTCAAGTGAGACTGCTTCAACTGCTAGTGAACTACTAGGATCTGGATACTGAGACCTTCAACCTTGATGGACAACCAATTAGGATTGAAGTTGAGGAAATATAATTCTTGACAGGATTTTCACGTCGGGGTGAGGTGGTTAGCCTCAAAGCCTAAGGAGTTGGGAGTGGCATGAACATAGAGGATTACATAGCCACTCATTGCATTGCAGGAATCGAGAAGCTAGGGAACCAACTCCTGATCAGATCGATAAAAAATGTGAGTCTTAAGAGTGTTGTCCTAGTGTTGAAGTGGATCACAGGGTTGACCTCTTTGCACCAGTCATTGAGGCTACTTATTTTCTATTCATTAGAGTGCTTGCGACCCAAAATTTATGACTGGTGCACCTCACTACTGGCCAACATGAAGAGCCATCTGATAGATTGCAAATTGGGTAGAAAGAGTAACTTTAGGTTCACGTCTATCCTATGTAGTTTTTTCATTGAGTGGGTTCTAGGATTGGGCCCTAGAGTTGATATTGCTCCACATGGAACTTGTGATCAAGCCATGACACGGTGGACCAAGGTTATGAGGCGGCAGGGAGGTGGTAGGGTGTCAACACCATACAATGACAAGTTTTTCTTCTGGTGGAGTCGGTAGGTGATGGCTCTATAGGACTACCCTTATGCAGGTATTAACTTCAGAGGAGATCTAGACATGCCATTACCACCAAGTTCCACCTACGAAGACATAGGTATGCTAAAGTTTTTGAATATTTCATTTTTTTTGTATTTTTGTATAAGAAAACAATTTGTTTTTTGGATGATATCAAGTACTAATTAAACATGTATGTGATCCAGACGTGGGTCCACAATGGCCATAAATACTTCCATGACATCAGCAGAGGCACCAGAGGGGGGATGATCCAACAAGAGGGGACACTGATAGAGTGCTTCAAAACATGCAGGGAAACCTGTCTCATTTGATGCAGAGGATTCCCATAGCTTAGGTAGAGGATCTGTTGAAGGCGATGCAACGATAGGTGGTAGGTGTGCCTCGTTCTTGGGTACAACTCTTTCAATGTTTTGAAAACACCATAATATGCTATCATGACACTCATTCAGTGTCACAGTCATACATTTCATGATTATTGAATGATAGACTGTATATGTATTTTGAGGGTGTGAGCCCCAATTTTGTAGTATAACACCATAGTTTTTGCAGATGAAATATATACAAACATTGATATTCAAATTTACTTATATTTACAATGTGTACATTGATGAGAGTGTTTTCTTTGTTTTAGTTATGTGACAAATGCCAATCTAAGAGAAAATTAGCATATGCATCGGATACATAATTATAACTTCTAGGTATGTGATGATAAGTAATAAAATCAAAATGTTGTTCCAAAAGTTGTACCCATAAGAATTATCGGAGTAGAGTTGGGTCTCGCACATGGTAACTATCGTTCAACTGACATACTACTAACTAGGAGTCCATGTGAACTTCTAAAGAGTGAATACCATGTGAAATGACATTGCACAAAAGTTCTATAACGACGCTATATTCAACCACATTATTCGTGGATGGCCCTAGGAAAACACCACCTGAAGACTGTTGTGCTACTTATATGTTTAGTATAATGCACTCATTAATTATCAATCTGATATTCGTAATCAACAGAGTTACAAGACACCAGTAAGAAAGGTAATTTCTAATGTCATGAGTATAGAATTAAACTAGATTATGCATGCTGGAAACAAATCAAAATAGCAAACCGTAATGCACTTTGGTTGTCTTTCACAGAGAGGCTATCTATTCCATTATGGCACATGCAAGTATGATATGGAATTGGTTTGATAGATCAACTCTAATATCTGACCTAGAAAACTAACTATGCAATCCACACTTCTGAAAATAAATCACACATCAATCGACAAAGCATAGCATGGGTAGTTCAATAGTCAATATGTTGGTTCTGTTGTGGTTCACAATGAACTTCACTAGTTCTTATCCAAGTAGTTTTGACTATTACTGCCAACATATATGATCACTCAAGGAAATCAAATTCATGAGAACAGAAACAGGACATATGAAAAAACAGAGCAATTAAAGACCTCTAAGAAATTATAGAATGGAAATCTTAATCTAATCTATACTGCTATCATCTAACAGAGTTAAAGCTTTAGCTAATTCAATTTTTATACTATTGAAAACAAATACTAATGCTAATCTACAAAGAGGCTAACCTTTTTTGGGCGGTGGACCCTTGCCGCTTCAATAGGTCAGCTATTGAAGTCTACAGGAAGCTTTCTTTTGACACACACATTACTCTCACTCACATTTCAGAACATAAAATCATACTTTCATTAACAACTCAACTCATAATCAATCATGGATAATCAAAATATGTAGATGAAATGACATTCTATTAATCTTCACTCTGAATTTGTTCTGTGCTATCATACACTGCTTTACATATTAGTGATATGCTAACTCTCCTACTCCCTCTACCATCCTTGCCACGACTATTTAATAGTCTGAATCGTGAAACACAAGGAGGCGAAGTGATTTGCAAATCAATCAGTTGTTAAGTTCAATCATTCGGTTATATCTTTAGCTTCATCCTCATGACACGAAGTGCATGAGGATGAGGCAATCAACAAACTATTCTTATCATAGCCTTGCTAAAGAAAATAGACATCCACCAATTGACTTAGGCGAGATCTAGCACTTAACTTAGTGCATTAGGCTCTTCCATATTAGTACCAGATCGTAACAGGCAGATGGTATCGGATCATGACAGTGCACAAAAGGTGGTACTGGATCATGACAGTGCATGTTGGTAATGGATCGCAACAGATATTATTTTAGTACCAGATGTGCTTGGTACTGGATTTGGACAACAACAGTCTTGGTGCACGGGTACCGGATGGCTGAGCTGGTACAGGAACACTAGACATCTAGAGGTCAAAGATTCATATATGACAAATCGAGCATTAGTACATGAAATATTTAATTACTTAACTCAATAAACCACAAAATGCATGAATTAACCATACTTTACCTTATGACCTTATTACTAGCAATTTGTAGTGTTATTGTCATTCACTCATGCTTTAGGTAGGACAAAAAGGTATAGGTGAAGAGTATAATAGGGTAATGGGGATGTCAATTTCGGGTCTCAACATTCCCCCGTGCCAAAATCATTGCATGTCCTCATGCAACCAATTTTTTTTAAAACTTGAGACTGTGTTCTTTACTTTGGTGGATCAATGATGTTGATGGCTGAAGCCTCTTCTCTCAGCTCCCTTTTGATGACCCTAACGTATTGTAGGAGTCGTACTACCTTCTTGAGCTTGTTAGAATTATCTTCATGGTCGTCTTGAATTTTTTGGCTGGTTTCTTTCAACTGCTCATTTTCCTTTTTGATATACCTGTCCAAGAGTTGATATTCCTTCACTTCCTGATTTTGTTTTTGTAATTCCCCAATCCTTTTCCTCATTTGTTCTTTTGTCAAGGTCTTTGTTGACTCCATCATTACTGGCTAGATGGAATCCCTTTCCTCGACTTCCTCCCTCATCCCACATAAAGTAATAGTGGCTTGCTCCTTGGTCAATCTAGGGATGTCATCTTGGATTGGTAAATCCTCAGAAGGGGAAGTAAGGTCGATTGGATCTGCTGGTGTATGAGGACTGACTATTGTTTTTCCCTTCCTTTCCATGCTCCTCGTGGTTCTTTTACAAGGAGGTACCGGATCAGGGATGCTCACAGGATTCCTTTTCTTCTTCTCTAATTGTGAAATGGTGACAGGGGGTTGTGCCACAGACTGTTTACTTTTAGTTTCTGAGCTATGCTTCCCTTTCTTCATCATTTTTGTTTGATGGCACTCTTTCTCAACTGCCACTGTTGAAGTCTCCTCAACTAATTTGTTTTTACCTTTTGATTCAGAGCTTTTAGAAGTCTTGTTGACTATGGAAGAGGACCCTGCTTTTTCATGTTGGCTCACTGCCCTAAATGATGTTGGAGTTGTCTTATCCTTCTTGTTCTTTTTCTCTTGGGGTTCCTTACATTTTTTTGGAGCATGCTGGGTTTCCTCCACAGATTTGTTTTCTGTGGGAAGGTGTTGTGTGATACAGGTTTTCCAACTAATTCTCTGTTTCCTAAGCTCATCTAAAACTAGCATTTTAATGAGACCTTGATGGTGAATGCTAGTCTTCTCTGTTTTGGAGGTAGATTTAACACCTCTTACCATTTTATTCAAACTCATCCATAGAAAATATGGAAAATCGATTTCAGGGCTTCCTTCAAAATGAAATAGAAGACTAAGATGATAAATGAAGGTCACGACATACCTTCCTTCACAGGTGACAAATCATTGAAGACTGGTAATCATTGGATGGTATTATTCTTTGATGTAGCTCCTAGGGATCCCTTTCTTCCAGTCAGGGTGTTGATGATCTTCCTTCAAGAATTGTTGGCACATTTCTTTGTTAATTCCTACACCTTTGAAGTATTTGTCTCCTCTGCTAGGTAGTGACGCAACCTCCCTTAAGGTTCTTCATTAACTATCAGTTGTATATTGACTATATGTGCAGTCTCTCCATCATAGCTCTGTATAAATTCCTGAGAAATCTTCTCGTGCCAGCCTGTAAATTTTTCCAGAAATGGTATCCACCCCAATCTAGCATATTTTTCTTGACATAATTGGTACTCCTCGGTTTCCCTATAAATTTGGAAAACCGGTTTGTGTCTAGTAGCGACCATCGTTATATGTTGAGAAAATGATCGGGCTATAGCACAAGGGTTTAGTTAATTGATGAAGGGTTTGGTATCGGAAAGGAGCAGGCTCGGGACTAGAGAAAATCTCATGACATGGGGAAGTATAGTGATGGTGTTGCGAATGGTAAGTTTAAGTGAGGGTGTTGTAAAGAAAAATTATGACCAAATGAGGCTTATCTGGACGGCTTCACCACCAGATAAGCCATTTAATTTCTACCCATTACTATAATGATGAGGATAAGACGTCGGGTGTTCAAGGCATCATTTTGGGATAGGTGATTGGACGTTCGGGTGGTGAATTTGATATTAGGTCATAAGATAGGTTCGTGAATTTGCTTAAGGACGAAATATATTCGTGGCTTATCATTGTTATGCATGATTCATATTTTGATATGATTTTTGCCTTTAACCATGTTCAAGAGCTATGAGAGGATTAATTAGGTTTAGGCATATGGGTATGAGGGATAGGCGCATGGGTTTAATACTAAGGTCATAAGATATAGTATAGCTTTTCATATTTATTGTAGTTTTATGAGCATAGGAAAATAAATACCATGTTACCTTTGCTTTCACCTTTGTATGATTGATACCCAAAGCATGTGTGACTACTTGTAAATTGTCAGAATTCATCCTTTTAGACTGAAGCTTCTTGAAAACTTGGTACGGGAATGTCCTGCACTTCTGTTATTCTGTGCTTATCTTCTTTGTATTTGGTTTTGTAGGTGGATTATATGAGTCTGGAAAAGAGTTCTGAAAGGGCTCTTTGACCTTCCCCCATGCCAAAGATGTTGTATATCTGTAGGCAAGAAGATTCAACATTTTATATCATAATGGAGAAAAGATGACAAGAGCAAAAGAAATCAATCAAATTTTAGAAGTACAACTTATCACTTATCATATGATATCATGCCAAAAATGAAATTGCCCCTTTATTAATGGATTATTGACAGAGGTAGCATTCAACAGTGAAACAAGGGAATATATATGTTTATTTGTTAAAAGAACAGATCCCACCTAACTTTCTTCAAAGATTTACTATCATTGGTTTAAAGATAAATTTCACAATATAAGTAGATTAGACTCCCTAGTTAGGGCTCCACTCTTAAGAATTTTCCTTCTTAGATAGTGTAGGCTTTAGATGTAGACCGGTAAGTTGACTTAGGGTGATTCTCAAATGGACATTTGCTTGGAGTAATTATGTTGCTGATTCATCTGGAGTTTTGTATCTCATGAAAGCCAATAATGACCTTTACTCTTTTTTTGTTTTAGATGACAAAAAGTGAACTTTTCAATCAAACAAGTATAGATGAGACATTTTTCAACCAGAACCCATTGCCAACAAGCCTGTTCAGTACTCCGGTGGGGTAGTTGTGATAATTAGTGAGAAGTGCCTTCCCCAGGCAGAATTCCTCATTGCCAACAAGCTTGTTTAGTACCCTAATGGGTTTGCCTATTCATACCGTAGACCGGTACCCACTGCCAGCATACTTGTTTAGTATCTCGGTGAGTTAGTATCTTAAACCCTTTTTCCATCAGAGGCTTCTTGTCCATAGACACCTGTTTTGGTTTGTATTAAAGAGTGCTTTGCACGGTGACAGGGGAGGCTCATTCTGAAAACCTTTTTACACGGTGGGATGGTATTGGGTTGGAAGGCATATAGTATTCTTTTATATTTCTTTTAAAGATTTGTCTGAAGGAAAAATAAACTTTTATGCACATTATTTCTTTAGAGTGATCCAGATGTATAATTTTGTCTGATGTTGTCCATAAGAGAATGACCTAAAGTTTCCTTAGGGTACTGGTACATCCTCTGCCATAAAAGTTTTGGTAGTGTGCCCATGGTAGAGAGTGTTCATATACTCATATGTTACTCTTTAATAAGATAATCCAATGAATACTATTGAAGTCTGGTTAGAGTGAGATAGTTTCTTATAGGCTAATATATATTTTTTTAAATCATGCTGAAATACTGGGTAAAGGTAACTTCTAGTCTTTGAAGTGGATTATGGTTCTTTAAGCAATCATAGGTAAAGATTGTGTCCCTCTTTTTATTTTGTTTTTAAGTAATAGAACCAAAAGAAATTTAAAGTTCTTCTCAGCAACAGAACCAAAAGAAATTAAAATTCTTCTCAGCAACAGAACCAAAAGAAATTAAAATACTTCTCAGCAACAGAACCAAAAGAAATTAAAATACTTCCCTTTAGTTGTCAATAGAAAGGTTTCCATTTGATATTGCATTTGGATTCGTGGTGCCATATTAAGTGGTTGTTGCATGGCTTCATACTTCAGATTAATTGACATAAGATTTTGAAATATGCTTTGTCAATTAGGCAATATGTCTTGATAGTACTGTAGAAGGACAGACTCTGGTACCGGACTGGTACTGGACTAGAACAAGATTTCTGGTACCGAAACAGAACAGAATATTATTGATGCCTACAACTGATGTTTAGCAAGTTCATGAAGGATCAAATAGATTATAAAAAATTTCTTACAAAAGAAAAGAAAATTTGTGAAAGTAAAACAAAAGGAGGTAAGAGTCTTTTGTTACCTTCAGCTTATTAACAAAATTCGATCCACACCAATGTACAAAAATTTTCAAATAAACCAATCAATCAATGTGGGTCAGTAGGAGGGTCTCCTTCCTTACTGATCATCTGCATATCTGAATTCTATAATATACGAGTCAAGAATTCTTGTTTTGACAAGGGTTTGTTGTAAACTCGCAATCGACAACCATTCACAAGTAGTGGTGTTTGTTGTTCATCAATTGTCTTTATCCTGATTGAACCATTATTGTAGATAATGTCAATTTCGTAAGGTCCCATCCAACAAGTGGTTAACTTACCTTTGAAGTTCTTGAATCTGCTGTCATATAATAGGGCCCAATCTCCTTGTTGAAAATTTTTCTTTTTGAAATACTTGTCATGCCATTTTGTTCTTTGTTCTTGAATGAGGGTAGTCCTTTGAAGTGCTTCCTTCCTAGTTTCATCCAACTCATTAACCTTCAAGAGTCTTTGTTGTTGGGATTCATCCAAGTTCATGCCAACTTGTACTGTAGTCCTGAAGGTTTTGATCTGACATTCTATAGGGAGAAGCACCTACTTCCCATACACTAACTCATATGGTGTATGTCTTGTTGTATTCCTCCAGGTGATTCTATAAGCCCATAAGACTTTTATTCCTCCAGGTGTATCCTTATGGTGCAGCTGTATTGTTTTGGTAAGAATGGACTTAATAACTTTGTTGGTGGATTCTACTTGTCCATTTTCTTGTGGATGATAGGGTGTAGATTTCCTGTGTTTGATTTGGTATTGTTCTGTAACATCTTTGACTAGATGAGAAGTAAATTGAGTTCCCTGATCAGTCACAATTTCTCACAGTACACCAAATCTAGTAAAGATATCATTAAAAAGGAAATCTACCACTGATTGTTCACTTGCAGCCGGTAAAGCCTTTGCTTCAATCCATTTAGTCACATAGTCAGTGCATACAAGTATATACTTTTTTTTTTAGATGCAGGGTTAATGGGCCCTACAAAATCTAATGCCCATTTCTCAAATGGTTCAATAACTACTTGGGCTTGAAGTAGCATTTGATCTCGTGTAGTAGGCTTACCCATTCGCTGACATTCATCACAATTGGATACATAGGTTTTAGCATCTCTGAAAATATGGGGCCACTAGTAACCTGATTGCAAAACTTTGTAAGTAGTCCTTTTGTCTACGAAGTGTCCTCCACAAGGGCCATCATGGCAGGCTTGTAAGATATCATGAATTCCATCTTCCCTTACACATCTCCTGATCACCAAATCTGGTCCTATTTTGTAGAGGCAATCATCATGCCACATGTAATTTGCACTTAGTTGAATTACTTTCTATTTTTCTCTAGGAGACAATTTCTGAGGCATCTTCCCTGTCACAAGATAGTTAGCAACATCTGCATACCACAGAGTGAATGTAGAAATAGAAAATAAATTTTCATCAGGAAAGGTATCTTCTACTAGTGCATTATCTCCCAGAAGAATCATTCTAGATAAGAAATCAGCCACAAGATTATCTTTACCAGGTCTATCAATAATGTTGATATTAAACTCTTGTAATAATAAGAGCCATCGTGTAACTATAGGATTTGTTATAGGTTTGTTCATTAAGAATCAGATGGATGAATGATCAGTGTGTACAAAAGATTGATATCCTGTAATATAGTGTCTAAATTTATTGATAGCATGGACTACAACTAGCAATTCTTTTTTTGTGACTGTATAATTAACTTCAGCTGGAGACAGATTTTTACTGACAAAGTAAATAACATAGGGCACTTGATTTTCTCTTTTTCCAAGGACTGCCCCAAGGGCTGTGTCTGAGGCATCGATACAGATAAGAAAGGGAAGGGACCAATTTGGTCCTCTTAATATAGGGGTAGTTGACAATTTCTGTTTTAGAATTTCAAAAGATATTTGGCATTCATCATCCCACTTAAATTCAACTTCTTTAGATAATAATTTAAATAAAGGGGTAGCTAGGCTTGTAAAATTCGGAATGAATCTTCTATAGTAGCCAGCATGTCCTAAAAAGATGTGGACTTCCTTTTGTGAGGAAGGTATTCTAATTTGTGTGATGATATAAATTTTTGCCGTAGCAACTCTCATGCCAGAATGGGAAATGTGATGTCCTAAAACAATACCTTCAGTGAGCATCATTTTTTATTTTTCATTACTTAAGGAAAGGTTAGTTTCCTTACACCTAATCAAGTCTTTTTCTAAACTGGCCAATGCTTCCTAGAAGTCTTGTTCATGGACTGTAAAGTCATCCATGTAGACTTCCACACAATCATTGGTCAAGTCAGAAAAAATGGCTAGGACAACTCTTTGAAAAGTGGCTGGGGCATTGCAAAGTCCAAAAGGGAGCACCCTATAAGCATATGTGCCCCAAGGGAAGGTGAAAGTGGTCTTCTCTTGGTCTTCAGGTGCTATTTGTACCTGGTTGTAACCTCTAAACCCATCCAGGAATGAAAAATACTTCTTTCCAGACAGGGTATCTAGCACCTGATCGATAAATGGTAAGGGAAAGTAATCCCTATGGGTGGCTTTGTTTAACTCCTGGAAGTCTACACATATCCTCCAGTTACCATTTTTCATGGAAACTATGACAAGTGGAGATACCCATTGACTATCTGAAATGGGGTATATGAGATTGGCTCGAAGGAGTTTTTGCAATTCCTCTTTTACAATATCTTTAAGGGTTGGATTCATCCTTCGCTGAGGCTGTCTAACTGGTTTGATTTGGTCATTAGTGTAGATATGATGTGTGCATGTGTCAGGGTGAATGGCTTTCATGTCTGCATAATCCCCTACAAAGGCATCAAATTGTCTTTGGAGCATTTCAATCACTTGTGTCTTTTGTTCTGGTTCCAAACTAGAGTTGATATACAAAGGTTTTCCTAGGATAATCTCAACAAGTTCAGTAGTTTCTTCCTTATCTGAGGAGGCTGGTGATAAAGTGTATAATTGAGTGATATTAGGGTGCCAAGTTTGTTGAAATTCGAAACTAAAAATATGTGACAATTCTGCAAAAGACCTTGGGTATTCAATGCAATTTGTGTCAGCCTAAAACAATCTTAAGACTTGTTCATCTGATTGTTCTTATATTCCTCTTACTTGTTCAAGTGTTAATAGAGTTCTGATGCAATCTTCCTCTCCATAAGGGTTTTCTAACCAAATAGGTATTTCCTATACCGGTTGGGAAGGAGGGAAGAGGACAAGTTTTTGGCTATGTGTGCCATTAGATATAGTCATCTCACTAGACCGATAGATGATAAAAGCATATGCTGTGGCCAACCAAGGGAGACCAAGAACCACATGGTGTCTTGGTTTGGAGAATGATTTAGAATAGATGACTAAAAAGTCTACTGGATATTCCCAAGAAGCTAGAGTGACTATGACATCATCTAGACTTCCTGCAGGGCTAATGACTAACTTATCTGCCAAATCGATCATGGTTTGGGTTGGTCTTAACTGGTTAATTTGGATATTTTGCATAGTGTCAAAAGACATTACATTAATAGATACACCCAAATCAATGAGTGTCTTTGGTAGAGAAATACCATTAATTTCAACAGTGACAACTGGGTTTCTAGGGTCATTATATTTGTATGGCATTTCAAAAATAATTGCAGATAATTGTCCCACTACCTGAACAAGAGGAGGTTCCTTCTTCTTCCTTCCTGGTTTCTTAATGAAAATATCCCTTATAATTTTGGCGTATATAGGGATATATTTAATAGCTTGCAGCAGAGGTATTTTTATGCACACATTTCGTAATTCATCTTCTATATCTCTGTGCAGGGGTGGGTCGGGTTTCTTCACTAATAGTATTTCAGGGTAAGGTGGGAGATTAATTTGTTGGGGTACTCATACAGAATGAGAAGTGATTGGGATAGGAGGAGAGGCCTCTTCTTCAGCAGGGGTGGTTTGAGTGTTTTCTTCCTCAGAATGATTATCATTTTCTTTTTGAATTATTACTGCAGGATCTGATTGGTTTACCACTTTCCCTGATCATAGTTGAATTTCATAGGTGGGAAAGGTTTGAACTTATGTATTCTGCACAGGGTGGGTGGGTCGATTATTGGGGTTAGGGACTGGCTGGGCAGGGATTGTTGTTGGTCTTGGAGGGTTGTGGGCAGCTTGGTTTTGTGGTTGTTGATTGGCATTTATAGATACTTGCTGCTGCTGATTAGGATTCAAGGGGTTTGTAAATTGTTGTTGTATAGGAGGTGGGAGTAAAGCTTGCACCTGTGGTGGGTTGAATCCAAGTAGTAATTGGGAAATGTTTGCAGGGTACTGTGGATATGTAGGGTAAGAGGGATTTCCATACATAGGTCCCCTCCAACTTTGTTGCCAAGGCTAAGTTTGTTGAGGTGTCCATTGTGGATAAGTCATTGGGGAAGGACCCCATTGCTGTTGTTGATATTGTGTATTAGGATCATAAAATGTATTGGGATTTTGGGCTCTCCAAGGTCTTCTAGAAGGGTATGGTTGTTCTTGTGAGACTCCTCCTCCCCTATACATGGATTGTAGTTCAAGCAAGGTTGGACACTCAGATGTGGGGTGTTCTAGTGTACACAGACCACAGATTTCTATGACATTTAATGGGCATTATTTCTCGCTGTTGTGCTTCTTTCGGCATCTATGACAAAATATTGCTAAAGCATCTTCTTATTATTTATTTTTCAGTTTCAGAGTGTCTAATTGGTTACTTATTGTGCTCAAGATGTCTGTTTCAAAGTTCTCCAATAAGTTTCCTAACTCAGTTCTGGTGACAATCCCTGAACTTTGTTTTGTATTGTTGCTACTTATATGTTTAGTATAATGCACTCATTAATTATCAATCTGGGATTCATAATCAACAGAGTTACAAGACACCAGTAAGAAATGTAATTTCTAATGTCACGAGTATAGAATTAAAATAGATTATGCATGCTGGAAACAAATCAAAATAGTAAACTGCAATGCACTTCGATTGTCTTTCACAGAGAGGCTATCTATTCCATTATGGAACATGCAAGTATGAGATGGAATTGGTTTGATAGATCAACTCTGATATCTGACCCAGAAAACTAACTATGAAATCCACACTTCTGAAAAGAAATCACACATCAATTGACAAAGCATAGCATGGGTAGTTCAATAGTCAATATGTTGGTTCTGTTGTGGTTCACAATGAACTTCACTAGTTCTTATCCAAGTAGTTTTGACTATTGCTTCCAACATCTATGATCACTCAAGGAAATCAAATTCATGAGAACAGAAACAGTGCATATGAAAAAATAGATCAATTAAAGATCTCTAAGCAATTATAGAATGGAAATCTTAATCTAATCTGTACTGCTATCATCTAACGGAGTTAAAGCTTTAGCTAATTCAATGTTTATACTACTGAAAAAAAATACTAATGCTAATCTACCAAGAGGATGACCTTTGTTGGGCGGTGGGCCCTTTCTGCTTCAACAGGTCAGCTATTGAAGTCTACAAGAAGCTTGCTTTTGACACACACATTACTCTCACTCACATTTCAGAACATAAAATCACACTTTTGTTAACAACTCAACTCATACTCAATCATGGATAATCAAAATATGGAGATGAAATGGCATTCTATTAATCTTCACTCTGAATATGTTCTGTGCTATCATACGCTACTTTACATATTAGTGATATGCTAACTCTCCTACTCCCTCTACCATCCTTTCCATGGATATTTAATAGTCTGAATCGTGAAACACAAGGAGGCGAAGTGATTTGCAAATCAATCAGTTGTTAAGTTCAATCATTCGGTTATATATTTAGCTTCATCCTCATGACACAAAGTGCATGAGGATGAGGAAATCAACAAACTATTCTTATCATAGCCTTGATAAAGAAAATAGACGTCCACCAATTGACTTAGGCGAGATATGGCACTTAACTTAGTGCATTAGGAACTTCCATATTAGTACCAGATAGTAACAGGCAGATGGTACCAGATCATGACAGTGCACAAAAGCTGGTACCGGATCATGACAGTGCGTGTTGGTACTGGATCGCAACAGATGCTATTTTAGCACCGGATGCATGAATTAACCATACTTTACCTTATGACCTTATTACCTAAAATTGGTAGCGTTATTGTCATTCACTCATGCTTTAGGTAGGACAAAAAGGTATAGGTTAAGAGTATAATAGGGTAATGGGGATGTCAATTTCGGGTCTCAACAAAGACACCAATAGAACCTCATGTGATTAAAAGACCCAAGCGGTGGAAGCCAAGTTCTGTGTATGATGACTGGCCCCGTCTGTGAATCCTAAGTAGACTGAAGACTCTGTTGACATCTGCCAACCAAGGGAAAACGTGATAAGCAAGATGAAGATAAAAAGGAGGGAAAATATATATACTAAAATACATTAATATACAAAGAGTTATGCCCAAGCTTGGGGCTTAAGTGTAATACCTTTTCAAGTAGAGCCCATTCTTGGGCTCAACCAACATAGTCCCTTCATAATATTCTAATTCGTAGGCTCCTTTTTCTAAGACACGTCGTACGATATAGGGACCATGCCACATGGGTTTAAACTTTCATGCCCCTAGTGGTTATTTTTCTTGGTCATACAGAAGGACCAAGTCACCCTCAACATACTACTGAGGACAAACAGACTTATCATATTGGAACTTGTAACATCATTTATTTTCTTCGATAGTCATGGAGGCATCTTGACATTGATCATCTAGACTCTCTAGGTGTACGAGGCGCTGTTCGAGATATGAAGTGTCAGGTAGGAGCGTAACTGCCAATATGAGAGAAGGGATTTCACATTCAATGGGTACGATCGATTCCACACTGTGCACTAAGTAGAAAGGAGGAAAACTGGTGGAAGTCTTAACCAAGTTTCAGTATGCCCAAAGTGATGGATAAAGCATGATATGCTAGTCAGATTTTCTCTGGTTGACATTTTTTTGCAAAATGTTCTTCAGAGACTTGTTCACGACCTCTACTTGTCCATTTTCTTGGGGGTAGTAAGGGGAAGAATGACCATGTTTAAACCTCAGTTTCAATGGTAATTCTTTCATCATTTCCTTTTGAAAGTGACTGCCATGATCAATGACAATATCACTCGGGATTCTAAACCTGGCTATAATTTGATTGAATACGAAGAAAGAAGGAGTATTACTATCATATTTAAATATAGGCATGGCCTTAACCCACTTAGTAAATTAGTCTACGACCATGATAATGTGTTAATTCCCCCCAACCAAATTTGCGTTGCAATCCACAAAATCCACCCCCCACTTGGTGAAGGGACTGATGGTAATGATTGGATGGAGAGGGGTTGGATAAAAGTGCATATTCCGAGTGAAAACCTGGAAAGGGTAACACTTCTTAACCACTTTGACATAGTCCTTAAAATTAGACGGCCAGAAATAACTGGCTCGTAAAATTTTCTGGGTTGTCGCAAGCCCGAATAGATGACCACCAAAAGACCTAATGTGGAATTCGTTTAGAATAGAATCAACTTATTCATGAGTCAAGAAATGATGAAATATATTGTCTACTCCTTGATGATACAAAGTGTCATCGATGATAAGGTAGTTCTTAGCTTGGTATCATATACGTCGTCGGTCATCTCTTGAGAGATGCTAAGGGAACTTCAAAGTTTGAAGATAGACAACAATATCTCCATACCAGGGGTCTGATGATGAGACAAGGAAAATGTGTTCATACGAAAATGAATCAACATGAATAAAATCCTCATCTAACCTAGGGAAGTCAGATATTAACTCTGCAAAAACTAGTGACTTCTTGGACTTTGCAGAAGCGAAATCGAGATCAAACTCGTGTAAAATGAAAATCCATTTATTGTATTTTCCCCCTATGATACGTCAAGTAAGGATGTATTGAAACATATTGACATCAGAAACCATAGTAGTTTTCCAAAGAAATATATAGTGTCGTAATCGCTGAACTACATGAACGACAGCCAAAGATAAATTTTGAACGTTATAATATTTGAGTTCACGACCGACTAAGTTTCAACTAAGATATTAAATGACGTTCTCACAGAGCTTTTCATCCTCTTGAACCAACACCATACCAATCATCTCTTCGGACGTGGTGATATAAGGAAAGTAATCTCTACCATAGTCAGGAGACTTCAGCAGAGGCATCGATACTAAGGCTTTCTTAAAATCATCGAAGGATTCATAGGCTCGCTCATCCTAGATAAAAGGAGTGTCCTTATTTAAGAGACACATGAAACGCTTAGTAATATTGGCATAGTTAACTATAAAACATCGTAAAAAGTTAGATTTCACCTATAAACCTTGAAGTTGAAGAATAGTACGTGGGGGAGGCAATCAAAGTATTACCTTAGCCTTTAATGGAACCACCATGATCCCAGTCTCAGAGACTAAAAATCCTAAAATTCGACCTGACGTAATGCAAAATATGCATTTATGAGGGCTCCAACAGATGTGGTAATGGAAGAATATTTCAAAAACTATTTGAAGGTGAGTATGGTGATCCACTCTCTTACATGAGTGAGAAACAATATCATTGAGATAGGATTCGAATGTATGCTTGAGATCATGAAATGTGAAGGTCATAGCTCATTGGAATGTTTCTCCGATGTTCTTAAGGCTGAAAGACATATTTTGGTATGCGAATGTACCCCAAGGACAAATAAATGTCGTCTTATGTTGGTCCTTGGGCTTAATATGAATTTGATTATACCCTGAAAATCCATCCATAAAATAAAAATTCACTTCCTACACATTCATCGAGAATCTAATGAATGAAGGGTGTCGAGAAGTTGTCTTTGGGACATGCCTTATTAAGGTCACAAAAATTCATGCATACATAGATGGTTCCTTGCTTTTTATTCATAGGAATGGGATTGGATACCCATTCAGTCAAGGGAACCAGGTAGATAAATCCGGCATTAAGAAACTTTTCTACCTCTGTCTTAATAGTAGGGGCCTTCCTAGGGTTGACATCTCTAAGTCATTGTCGAACAGGTTTAGCATCCAGGTAGTTTTTAATCTCATATTCGACAATTCAAGGGTCGATTCCTGAGATCTCTTCATATGACCAAGCGAATACATCATGAAATTCCTTGAAGAGATTAATATAGATCATAATTTCTTCCGGTTAAAAATATGCACCGATGTATACATTTTCAATCTTGCCAGGGATACAAGAGATATCGATCATGACGGTAGGAGATATACTCGCCATGTTTCCTTTGGCATAAATACATTGTGTATCAAGTGGAACTACGACGTTAATGACTATCTCGCTGAAGGTAGATCTAAAATCATCTTGTTCGATTATGGTAAGCTATGGGAGAAAATAAGAGTGATGGTGCATATCATCCCTTGGCCTGTAAGAACCATTCATGGCCTTTACGGGCTAGTCAACAAGAACACGTGAACAGGATGATGAAGTGGCCGATACAGGCTCAAGAACAAGATCCTCCTCATTCATCTACGAGGTAACATGATCCAGATCGACGAAAGAGTCAAGAATATCCTGATACGCCATCTTCGCTGCTGATAGTGGAATATCCATTCCAGTGTGTGACTGACCCTCACAAGACGCAGTCAAGGAAGGTAGGGTCCAAGGATCGTTAAAATATGAATTGCAAAAAGGAATGAAACTCATTGACAACATAGGCCTATTGGACATGGCGTAGATATGATGAACCAGTGCCATGAAGTTAAAGGTACCCATAAGGGATGAATACATTCTGACACTGATATTATCAGTTGTCGGTTGAGAATTTTTTATCATGGGGATCGACGATCCAACTGATTGGGGATAGCATACACAAAGGACAATTGGTCAATTGTAAAGATCTTCCATCACGAGTAAAGAAAATATTCTGGAAGAAGGACGATATGATTGCAGCCATAACATAAGTCCAATTTCATCCTAGTAACAAGTTATAGTCGAGGGGTGCATCAATCACCTCTACATCCACCTCCACCATCTTCCCATCTAACTGGACTAGGAAGGCATAAAGAATACCATGAGGGAGGAAAGAACAACCATCAAAACAAGTCAACATGGTCGGGGATTAAGAATGGGTCACAGAGCCGAGGGATTTCCAACATACCATGGACATCATGCATGTCGTAGCACCTTCATCAACAATAGTACATTTGATGGTATACTTTGAATAAACCACATGGATTTGGAATGCCACATGGTAAGGCAAGAAAGGCTTCACATCCGTGACGTCAAACTTGATAACTTTAAAGCCACAAGGATATAGATATCCTAACACAGATAATAAGGCATTCCTCTGTGAAGGCCACGTCTAGAGTACCTCCAGAGCTGGCATCGCACAATGGGTTTGACCTAGATATGCAACAATAGAGTAATTATGGGTGGCTCTAAAATTAGGATTGTGGGTAGAGCGCTTGAGTAATCCTTTTGAAATACAAGGCGGGGGCTCTGGTTTTTTGATATGTAAAGGCATCTCTAGAGGAGGAGGAGACTCTAGACCAGGTACAGTCTCTAAATAACTATAATCGCGAGACCGAGTGGCTACATTAACCTCAGACTTAACCATATTTATGTATAGACGGTCACCGTCTTGCGTCAATGGGTTTTGACTCCCACTCGCCTCATTTTTGGCATTTGAGGAGCTCAGTGTCATGTGTTGATTATGTGGAAAAGGATTAGTCAGCAAAGTGGGAGGGAGAGATAAAATCCTCGTAGATTCTGCAAGTTTGGGGCACAAGTGGGTAAGGTGATCATCTGTAAAAAGCTTGTAGAGAAACTTCACCTTTCTCCTTTCTTTCTTTCCCTCACCAACATTATAATTTGACTTATCATTATTACCATTGTCCTTGGGTTTATTATTATTCTTCCCACCCTTATGATTGTTACCATGTCCTTTCTTTTTATTCCCTCCTAGTTGTTGGTTACCATTCGAGTTAATCGAAAATTGCATAGAATGTACATCTACCGACTGAGTGGGAGTGGAGGAAACACACGAAGTTGGCCCTCCTACATACTGGTTTACAGACAAATCTTTCAACTGGCTTGTCACCAAGTCTGCATATTTCACATTGGCGGAGCCTACAATGCCATCGGTATGAGGCCCGAGATTTTTTCTACAGTCATATTTTGACCTCAGTACATTTGGAAGAATCTCGTATAACATCCCAAACTGAGCATATATAAGACCTAACTGCTGGGATTTAAAAATCGCTTTTTCCTCATATGTAACCTTGTATGTAGAAACATCCTTCGAAAGATAAGGCTGTAGAGACTTAAGGAACCATTCTAGCAAGAATTTTGGATTTATGTAAGCCTTGATCAACTTCTTCCATCTACACCACTCTTTTATGTGATCCGAGATATGGTGGCTTTGTCCTGACGGAAGGTCATCAGAAGTCCTATGCCAGCATAATAAGGAAATAACAATTGGAAGTGGTTGAGGAAGACTAAAACCATCTGATTAAAAATTTTGTATGTCCCCCCTGGTATCTCTATATACCATTTCACAGTGACCCCCATGAGGGTGCGTTGAAACAATATTAAATGAATAGAATCATCGTTAAGGGAGTTCGAAGACCACCAAAGGTGAAAATTAGTGACATGATCACCAAGGTCCTCACTAGTCTTACCTTTGAATTTTGGAATATCTGAAGGAAGCTTGGTGGGGATGGGGGGCCGTGTTTGATCATGATGCACAGGTTCATTCATTAATCTAGAAAATTCTGGCATATTGAGTTTGGACAGAAAAGGGATGTGGGGTTGTGGAATTTGACCCCAAGCTCCCTGGAAATATTTTTGTTGTGGAATCACAGTCCATCCAGGGTTCTAGTATGCACCATGGCCAAGTCCAAGATTGTAATATCCTCCTATGAACTTATTCATAAAGGGTTGGTTGGGCACCATTCCAGTAGGAATGTTATGATGAGCGTTGTAAAAAAATTCCTCATTTGGAGTGACTCCAGGTTGGGGGTTTCCCAAGGTATGCAACTGACCTCCTCCGAATGTGAATCCAAAGGATAAAGGTGGATTTGTCATGCCAAATGTGTTGGTCAGAATCAGTACAAAGGAGGTAGGTGTAAAGGATGGACCGTAAGAAACAACTTTTCTGCCAAGTTGTCCACTCCATCCAGTAGCATTAGGACCAATATTAGACCCAGGGTCAAAAGGAGGAAAGACTCCAACTATAGGAGTCATTTGTGGGATACAAGCACCACCAAATGAAAATGGAGTATGTGAAGGAGCCATGCCCCCAAGTCCAATACTATTATGTGGATTATATGTTTGGATGGAGGATGAAAACTTTGATGTGAAATTAAGCATACCATAAGAAAAAGGGCTAGAGGCCGTAGGGATGGACTAAATATTGTATCTCGACGAGTGACAAAGGGACCTAAAAGGGTTCATGGCTATAGGTTGAGAATTCACTATAGGACGGGAATGATTGATGATAGGAACCTCCGACACTACAACCATTGTGGTTGAAGGTGTCGAAGGGGTGTCATTAACTATAGTGGGTATGGGATTCGAAGGACTCACAGTATCTTTCTGACTCGATTTAGTACTCATCCTTTTATGATCACAAGTTTGATAAGTGGAGGAATGTGTACCATGTTTGATAACTTTACGCCTTTTAGAAGGCAAAGACTCAAGATGTGATGGTAATCATAACAAGCAGTGAGACCTATGGGGAAGCTGGTCAGGCTCCATGATGACTCAAGACTTGAGATATAAAAAGAAATCCTAGGGAAAACTAGTAATCAAAGAGCACACCAAAACAAACAAAAGGCCAATATCCACACAAACATGATAAAGTCGCTGAAAGGGGCCTCCCTCCCTAAAGTAGGTATGCCTCATCCAAGAGGGGCCTAAGAATCCCTGCAAAAGATCAGAGGTATCATAATCAGTTATAAGGGCCCTGATGGGATTAAAATCTGAGAGGTAATCCTCCATAAAGGCTGTGTGTTGTCTGACCCTTATTTGACCCAGGGTACCTTCATAATAACCCCCTCAAGTCACCTATTTGGTATCTATGTCAAGAAAATAATAAACCATAATATAATTGATGCGCATGCGGACAATCGTAAGTCAGGTCCACTGTATGGGAATGGTAACAAAGCATGAAGCCTCGAAAGCACCACCTCTCACAGAGGTAAAGGTACTAGCATGATCCCCATATAGAAATATATCCCTAGAAATATATCTTACGCTAAGAAGGTATTGGTGGGATATCCCATCAACCAACCTCACGTGACCTCGTTCTTAACTCTGGTGTAAGCAGAGCCTCCTGATGTCACCAATTATACAATGCATTTCACCACTCCCTTAGTCAGACACATATGTTGATTTAATAGCCTTGGAGAATTTTACTCACAAAATACTATTCCAAGGCTCTAAATCCTAAGCTAATTTGTGCACTTAAGAAAATATAATCGTTTCTAATCAATTTTAAATTATCAATGTTTATTTTAGTGGCCTTGCTTACTCAAAAATGTGCGGTAGTAAAACTAATGATGTTATGACTCAACAAGTAAAATAAACGAATATAAATAAAATGCAAAGTCCGAACTTCAATTCCTAATAAATGATAAGCTTTTCAAAATGCCACTTTCAATTTAATTATGCAATTCAAAATAAAATGCAATCTTTCCATACATGTACTAAGATCAACAATAAGAACCCAAAAGATCAAATGCCAACAATGTGAAATGCTTAATATTTTTGTATTTTCATTATAAAAGAATGAAAATGCAAGGAATGAACAACAAATTGATATAAATATTTGACTGCATGCAATCAGAGACAAACCAAGTAGGATATCAAGAAGCAAACACCCAACCCAATATGCAAGGACAATCAATGAAAATGATGATGAGAAAGGCACAACCTAAAAATTCAACCAAATAAAGGTTTCCTATCACTCTGCAAGAACTCAACAATCATAACAGAGACCCAAAAAGACTCAACAACCATCAAAACTTACCCAACAATCATCCAACTTAGAAAACAAGCACACAATAATGATGTGCACGACTGTTCATGGGAAAAGAGTGTATATATGCCTCTTGCAAAAGGACATAACACATGTGTACATGACCGTCAAGTAAAAACCTGCGTATATGTATTAAAACACTACCAGGTCAAGGATAAGGCTAAGAAACGCAGACAAGAAACTCAATATAAATGAGAGCAATCAAAGGAGAAAAACACTCCAAACCCCGAAAATAAGATTATATCCCCAGTATAGTCACCAATTCTGTTATGAGGAAAATCTCTCTATGGCACAGCGTAAACCACAACAAACATAAATTATTGTAGAAATCAACTCTAATCTCAAGTATGCTATATAAACAAATATTCCTACAAGACAAGATAAAGTTCATACCTCATCTAGATGTTCGATGAAGTCCACCATTGAGCACTTGACTCAAAGCAATATACCTGCAAATTGTCCTCAATAACCAAGAAACAAAATCATATGGTGATAATATATAAAGTTAGCACATTTAATAGCATAATCCATCAATATTCATAACAAATATGCCCATGAAATAATAATTCAAATATTTGAAAGACATTAATTGGATGAGAAAAGAGTATTTCTATTGAAATGTAATCAACAGAAGTGAATGAATTACAAACTTCTATGTCGGCACGGTTTGGAACCGAGAAACTAAGTCCCTTCCAGTTGGGCCTCCACCACTTCAATCCTCCACCAAAGGCAAGCTCGTATAAGAGATAAAATGAGGTTCTCAATCAAGTAGGGAAGAGATTGGGGGCTAAACAATGTGTTCAGAATTAAAAGGATAAAGGGATGCAGATTCAATATGAAGTGAATAATTTCTTTAGAGTAACTATGCTCTCAAAGTTGAATTCTTCTTCTCTTTTCCACCGCTTGGATAAGGCCCATTTATATCCTTCAAATGGAATTCAAGGGCCGATTCAAAATGTTTCCATTATATATAAGGCCAAGGATCATGGATCTTGTGATGTGACATGGAAACCCAACACCATTTTTTAATTTTGGGCACAAAAGCCAATGTACGTGGGCTGTAGTGGTGCAACCTACATATATGCATGCTATATAACTATTAGGTCACATATATGTGAAAAAATATTATTTTTATCTCTGGGAACTGTAAAAAGGGCCTTCAAGTCTGCATAGGGAAATGGAAAAAGGCCTTCTGAGCAAATTTGCATAGGGTGAGGAAAATATTGCTATAAAATAAGGGCATTCATCATCTTTTGTTGCTTCTTGACTTTTGTGTTGTTTAATCTACTTTTTTCACTGTCTTTCTCCTTGTCTTCCTCTTTATCCTTTTCTTTATCATTTTTCATAATTGTCTTTATTCTCTTCATGCGTTGACCCAGTCGTGCATTTTTCTCTTCATGCATTTTTGAACTAAATCCTCCTTGGTCATCTATATTTAGATTATCCATCTACCTTTCTATTCTTCCAAGGATAATGTCGGGGTTAACACCTGTTTCAATCATGATTTCCTCCATCTCCTTTCCTTTGATCATTTCTTCATCCAAAGTATCAATTTGAGAAGCTCTAATCGTGAACTTCACATTGGGTGGAATGAAATTTTTATAGCAACCAAGTATTACTGTATCATTAGGCCTTTTGTCTTCAGGGTTCTTATTCAATGTTTTATTGAACCTGAGATTGAAATATCTTATCCTATCATTTTTCTTCAGACAAATTTGAGTGAAGTTATTAAGAAGAGTATGATATGTGACTGAAGGGGTGAACATGTTCAAGAACATCGCTTCAAGATCATCAAATGAGTTGATATATCTTGTGGGAAATGATGTATATCATTCATGAGATTGACATGAAAAAGTTTGGAGAAATAGACTTACCATCACTTCATCATGTTCAACAACATGGAAATAAAAAACATCCAAAAAAAAATCAACATGTCTTTTAGCATCAATTGTTCCATCTCCGGAAAATTTCTTCAAGATACCTTTAGGGAGAACTTGGAGCTCATGTTGTTCACGCCATAGGTCGAGGGGAGAGTCTCTTATCTTTCTTAGGTTCCTACACCTTATTTATTATTTTATCCTTTCCTCTCACCTTTATTCATGTGCTTCCTCACATCTTTCCTCTCGTCTTTCTTCACGTGCTTCTCCACGTGCTTCTCCATGTCTTTCTTCTCTTTCATTCATGTCTGGAATTTTCTTCTTTTCTTCAAGAATATATTTTTCAATTTCTGATGTACACAGTTGTTTTCTTTTTCTTCTAGTGATTGGTCCTATGTATTTTTCCATCTTCAATTCCTGCCTTTCTCTTGTGCTCTTCAATCTCATATTTTGTTTCTTTGGTCTTGTATTTCGTCTCTTCTTTGTCTTCGAAGAATTTTCCTTTCTTCTTCTTGAACTAGTGTTTCCCAAGATATTTCTAGTTGTTCTCTAGTTTGTGATGTTGTTATTACAAGGTTATATAACTGATTAAGAATATATCATTGGTTATTCAATACGATCTCTAACTGGGGTTGGTTAGCCAGAGGAAAATTCATATAACTTTTATGATCTAAAACCATATCTAAATCTTCAAGTTTGTTCCCTAGCATGGTCAGAAAAAATGTTGATGTTTGAATCCATCTAGACCGAAACGACAACTTCGTGACGATATGAATTCCATTACATTTTTAGAGAGGTGGTACTCCTCTTTTTCCTATAATATTTTTTAAATAATCAAATAAATAATAATATAGGACCATGATATAGTCCAATCTCTAATGCTCAATAAAAATCATAAGTGCTGAAAATTAAAGAGTATTTATAAAAGATAATTCCTGAGAAATGGACGAGGAATCTCACATACCAAACATTACAACAAATTAAAATATCCTCACATCTGTCATAGTGAAAATAAAGATTCTGATCACATCAAAATAAAATAATATGGCCCATTCGCATGAGAGAACTTTTATAGAGTATTACTTAAAGATCTTAAAACAAGATTATGATAGACCAATTTCAAATACTTTATACTGAAGACTCGGAGTTATAAAATATATTCAAAATTGATCCTAAATTCGTTCTCTGGGATTTCTCAAAAATAATAATGTTTGTTACAGTGCATTCAAATTAAAGGCGTTTTTCCAAGGGACTGGGATTGGGGCTCCCATGGACCATAAAGAAAATATGTACAAGAAAGTAGGAAATAGAAAGAAGAACATGGGTGGATGTCAAACATCATAATCTGGAAAGAAGAAGAAAAAGAAGATTGTCAAGATTCGGTTATACTTTTCTAGTTAAAGAAGAAGAATAAATGGATGAAAACTGATAAAGGAATAAGTATGTGATCAATATGGACTTACTATGATGGTATCTCTCTCCCTTCATTTTATTGTTGTTGTTTCTTTTGTACCCTTGTTTCTTGCGGTTTGATTATCGGTCATAACTACTTTTGATGGTATAAATCTTGGAAATTGAGTTGTTTAACCATTCTTGAATAAAATCCCTTAATGGAGAAACTATTAATTCTTGTTTTACTTTAGCATTAAAAAAATATTTTTTTATTTCTCTAAGATCAATAGATAAATTTTGCAATGTATTATCAATGTATTCATTTTTATTGGTGTAATCGACAAGCCAGTTGTCAATATCGTCATGTGTGAGTTCAATCATATGATGAAACTTTTTAGCTGGTGCCCTTTTTAATTCTTCAATTTTCCCTATGAAATGTTGTCGAGTCATATGCATTAAATTTGAGATATATTTAGGGTACGGGGCTTCAAAAGTAGTGCCAAAGATATCTAAATAAATAATTTTTGAGTATGCTTCCATCTTCCTTGATGAATTCATCAATTGTAATTGTTTTGAACCTGCACAAAATAGATCTAGCTAAAAAATGATGCACACAATTTGTAGAGAAAATATGAGAAAAGAGAAGAAGGAGAGAAAGAATGGAAGAATCCTCATTAACCAAATGAATGAATGATAATTTACACATGATATACTCTGTATAACTCAAATAATGCGCACTGGAGGAGAATCCAATGCGCAATAGTGGTGGTCTAGAGTGATATGGACACACACCTACGGTTACGGGAGTAAACTACCACCTAGTCTAGTATCTCAGGTAGTTACAAGAGTGAACTGCCACCTAGTCTGAGTTAACTAGTCTCTCAATGTTAGGGTCCAAACCCATACATAGGTAGAACAATATATTCGGATGTAATAAAGGTCAATATTAATAAGGCCTTTCAATAAAATAGAATAA
>SNQJ01S0003016.1:73674-83727 GCA_010110895.2 Picea sitchensis
ATTTATAAGAAAGGAAAAGACAATGTGGTTGCGGATGCACTTTCCCAAAAATATGAAGATGAAGGATCCATTTTTTCTCTTTCATTCATTGTACTAGATTGGCTCCAAGTTGTTCACCAAGAATGGCTACAAGATCCCAAAAGTTTGCAGTTGATCCAACAATTGCAGTCCAATGCTCCAGCTTCCCCAGGGTACTCTTGGCTCCATGAGGAACTTTGATACAAAGGACGTTTGTATTTAAGTAAACAATCAAAGATTAAATCTATGGTACTTTCTGAGCTTCATGCTACACCCACAACAGGGCACTCTGGGTTCACCAAAACCTATGAAAGGGTCAAACGTTCCTTTTTCTAGGATGGTATGAAACAAGACATTTGTAATTTTGTAGCTGAATGTGATTTGTGTCATCATAATAAGGGAGAAATAGTCAAATCGTCCGGTACACTACAACCGCTCCCAATTCCACCTGGTATTTGGAAGGATATCTCTATGGATTTTATTATCGGCTTACCCAAATCGGGAAATAAATTCGTCATCATGGTGGTTGTTGATCGCCTTTCCAGGTATGCTCATTTCTTTTCCCTTCAACACCCGTTTACAACATCCACGGTGGCTCAATTCTTCATGGATTAGGTCTTCAAGCTTCATGGCATGCTGCACTCTATTGTTTCTAATCGCGACCCAACTTTCACAAGCAATTTTTGGCAAGAACTATTCAAGATACAAGGCACAAAATTGCATCTCAACACAACTTATCATCCCTAGACTAATGGCCAAACGAAAGTTGTCAACAAGTGTTTGGAAACATATTTGAGGTGTTTTTCCTCGAAAAAGAAAAATTAGTGGGCTCAATGGTTACCCCTAGCTGAATGGTGGTACAACACTTCATACAATACAACTACACGCATGACTCCTTTTGAAGCAGTATATGGACAGAAGCCACCCTCAGTTCTCTCATACTTACCAGGTGCCTCGAAGGTCCAGGTGGTTGACCTAACACTTATAGCTTGAGAGGCTATTCTCCATACCCTCAAAGAGAATTTGGTCATGGAACAGAATCGCATGAAGCAACAAGCAGATCAAGGTCACTCTAAATGTCAATTTGCAAAAGGGGATCAGGTGTTTCTTCGATTGCAACCTTACAAGCAAAATTCCCTCAAGGCCGAGCATTTTTAGAAGCTAGCGCCAAAATTTTATGGTCCTTATACCGTGTTCAATCATGTGGGACAAGTCACCTATCAGTTATCTTTGCCCAGCCATTCGAAGCTACATCCTATTTTTCATGTTTCATGCTTAAAGAAGGTGATTGGAGTTAAGTGCCAAATTCAAGCCAACCTTCCAAAGTTAGCTGAAGAAGGATCCATTTGGCTATAACTAGAAGCATTTTTGGACCAATGTGAGCATCGCCTATGTCAAAGAACCATCAAGGAGGTTCTAGTCCAGTGGAAAGATACAACTCCAGCAGACGCCACTTGGGAACCAACTACCATACTGCAACAATTTCATCATCTCAAGCCTTGAGGACAAGGCTTTTTTTAAGGGGGCGAACATGTTAGGGTCCTAACCCGCACATAGGTAGAACAATATATTCGGATGTAATAAAGGTCAATATTAATAAGGCCTTTCAATAAAATAGAATAAGGCGGATGTAAGAAGACTTAAGAGAAGCTTCCACTTCTAGAAGGATCTTCCTCTAGATGCTTCTTTTTAGTATAAATAGGAGTCGAGGGTATGAGAACCCTAGATTGGATATTATTGCAATAGAGCTCTTCTCAACTGGAGGTTTCCCCCTTGAAGAGGCCCGTGAACATTGCTTTCAGATTCAAAGTGCTATTTATGTTGTTATTCTTATATCATTTCAGTGTTATTGTGGTGAATGTTCTGGTTATATTGTTGTTATTCTGCCATTACTAGCATTTTATTTATGTTCTACATACATTTTATATCTGGTATATTACACTGAGATTTGAGTTAACTGACTGAAACTAAGTGAAGTGAGGAGGATATCAGGGAATAATGAGTAATGCGCTAGTCTAGTGATGATCCCAAGGACAATGTGGATTAGTTGTTGATGATCCCAATGTTGCATGGTGATAATCCCAATGTGGCATCTAGACTCCACTCAACTGATCAAGCTGAAGTGTGAACTGAAGAGAATATTATCCTAGAGGAATATTCTCCCTAAACTATAGGAGACTGAATAATGACTAATAAACATATGGACAAACTTAGGAAAAATAAATCCTAGGTGTGTGTGAAGTATCTCCAACACCCACCTTGAACATCACTATGGTGAAAATAAAGAATGGGTTCTGGTGACGAGGCCATGTTAGGTACCCAAATACAAAAGATACACTGAAATAAACTAGGAAAGAGGGAAAAACTCATGGAAACCCCCCCCCTCAAAGTACAATGTATGTAAAAATAAGAATTGATAATTGCTAGGAAGCTATGTCCTTCAGTCCAAGGCGACTGTGCAGAGAATGAAACTTTTGCTCAGTGAATGTCTTAGTGAAGATGTATGCAGTCTGCTCTACTGAAGTATAAACTTGTAGGTTGATGATCCCCTCATGTACTAAGTCAAGGATGTAGTGTATGTGGATATCGATGTGCTTGATCCACTGCCTCTGAACTGGATCTCTGTAGAACTTTAGAGTGCTCTGGTTGTCACACTAGATGACGATTGACTGATGAAATTGAATTCCCAACTCAGTGAAAAAATGTTGTAGCCACATAGCCTGGAAGGTTATGTTAACTACCCCTCAGTACCCTACCTCAGCTAAATATAGAGAAATAGCAGCCTACTTCTTTCTCGACCAATAGATAGGCCCAAAACAAAGACTACGTGAGTAACTGTAACACCCCCTTCCACTGTCAGGTAGGCGCTACTTCACAGAATAACAATCTCATACTTAATTACAGTAAACAGAGAACTACTACCAACATTCAAGAATTAATGGGAATAACATGCATTTTAAACAAATGAAACACATTTAAACTTAGGGTCAACATCAAATTAGTGCTAACACAAAAAATCCATGGCATTAACATTATTTCATATGCACAACAGAATACATGATAAATATAAATACACAGACATGCAAAAAATAATTAAAACATCATCTGGTACTCATCTTGATACTGTGGTAATTCCACCAACCAGGTGCAGGTCTTCCACGAACCTCCCAGCCTTAGACCACACTGCTCATCAAGCTCAACAATGGTTCATCCCTGAGCTGGGACTAAGCTCCACCCCAAGGCAAGGAATCCTAGGCTAGGCTGAGGATACAGGGAAAACTGCATAGAATCACTGGAAGGATTCTTCCCAGGATGCCTTCTTATGCCCACTACTCAGGGACTCTCATTCCCCACATCCTTGTTCCACCCAAGAGTATACACCTTCACAAGCACAGTCCATCGATGATACACCTCCCTCTCTGGGTCTCGGAAATAGGCCGGATTAGGAAGTCTCAGAGCCCGAAGCTGGTGCTGGACTCTCTCTGGGAGAAACCTCTTCCCAACAACTCTCTCACCTGGAGGAAGTTGCTCGCAGGCCTAACAACCTGCCTTTTCCAACAACAATAACCTCCCTCACCTGGAGAGAGGTTACACACAGGCTCAACATGGACTCACACTGGCCAGTAAGCCACATGGTTAAAGCACTACACGACCACTACAATCCATTGGAACCCATACACAAACACCCCAGGGTAGCAACAGAGAGGCACAACAATATAACCAGGCTCAGCAAGAACGAGACACTTCGATTTTCTCAATCCGACAACACAGGATAGACTCACACTCTGGTTCTATAGGATACATGACAAGTTGTCCACACGGGTCGACTCAGACTCAACGGTTCAAAATAGAAGGGGGTGTACCAGCTTTTCAGAAACAAACACGGGCTTTCCCCGAAATCAACACAGGAGTTTCCCACGATTTCATAATTGCATGAGGGTCTCCTGCAGAGGTCAGACAGGCTCCCCCTTCATGTGGTCGATGGTAGAATAGGAAAAATAACCCCCCATCATGACTCATCTCAGTCATTTTATTTGCATGCACCTAGGTTGACACTTATCACCCATGAAACTGCATGCGTTCCATTAGCATGCATCCCCTTTGCACATGTTTTCCCCTTGCCAGGAACTTAGGATAAAAACATATAATTCACATGTCTTTTGGAATAATATTAAAATATTATTCCCAAGGACTTAAGCCCCTAGGCTTAGCCCCGAGGCTCAACACTTATCCCCTCTTCCCACCTTCCAACCCCTAATCCCTTGCCCACTCTGTGGAAGCTTAGTCCCCTATCCTCATTCATCATGGTCGGTCTACACGCAGTGATATTTATATTTTTATTAATGTTTTGCATAGATACATGTACAAAATCAGGCTCTTAGCCTTCAACACTTAGGATCTCTAGACTAACAATCACATAAGCCTACCAACTTATATAACTTGGCTCACCAGCCTATACAACACAATTTCAATTCATTTCATCAACATGATTTACATGAGGGCTCGGCCTTGGGAACATTACAATCCCCCTCCCCTTATTTCTGCACTGTCCTCAGTGCAACTTTACACTGTATCTGCAAGCTTTTCAAAATTTTCAAAAAGATGCGGGTACTTTGCCCGCATAACATCTTCATGCTCCCATGTTGCGTCCTCAGGACTGTACCAGGTCCAGTAGACCTTTACAATCTCTATGGCTCGATTCTGGCGTTGTTTGTTTTTCCTATCCAATATGCGCACATGATGCACTTGTAGGACACCTTCTAGTTCCACCTGAATCACATTTCAATCGATAACATGATTAACATTAGGTATATATTTCTTAAGAAATGAAACATGAAACACATTATGTACAATCATAGATGCAGGTAATGCAAGCATGTATGCAACTGACCCAATCCTTTCCAGGATCTCAAATGGCCCACAAAACCTGGCTACCAACTTGGCGCAACTTCCCAGCTTCAGGGAACTCCCATTAGTTTTCACTTTCAGGAAAACATGATCACTCACTTTGTATTCTCTGTGGGTTATGTTCTTATCAGCATAACTTTTATACCTATCCTGGGCAGCTTTCAAATTCTGTTTAATTTTTATCATTTGGTCCTCCATATGCTTGAGAAACTCTGGCCCAATTACTGCTCTATCAGCTGGATTATCCCAGCTCACTGGAGTATTGCACTTTCTTCCATAAAGCGCTTCAAATGGGCTCATTTTCAATGATGCATGATATCCATTATTGTAGGCGAATTCTACCAGGTGCAAGTAGTCTTCCCATATTGATGGTTTGTCCATCATGTACATTCTTAGCATGTCTTCTATTACTCTATTCACCCTCTCTATCTGTCCATCAGACAAAGGATGATATGTTGTACTAAAGTTCCGATTCATCCCGAATCCCTTGAATAGTCCTTTCAAAACATTTGAGGTGAATTTCGGGTCCCTATCAGACACAATCGTCTTAGGAATTTCATGCAAGTGTGCCACTTCCCTTAAGAAACTATCAACAACATCTGTTGCCTTGTGAGTAGTTTTAAGTGGAATAAAATGGGAAAAATTTGTAAGCTTTTCCACCACCACCATGATCGAATCATGCAGCTTGCTCATTCTGGGCAATCCTATAATAAAATCCATCGTCACCACTTCCCACTTCCACTCAGGAATGGGTAAAGGTTGCAGCAACCCTGCTGGGTGCCTATGTTCAGCCTTAACTTTCTGGCACTCCATACATATAGAAATGTATTCAACGATCTCTCTCTTCATACTTGGCGAAAAGTAATGGCTTTTGACTACTTCCATAGTCTTCTGATATCTAGGGTGTCCAACATAAGTCACGTTATGCATTTCTCTTAGAATAGCAACTTTCAAATCCTTGACATTGGGTATATACACTCTTTTTTTGTACAGAAGTATTCCATCAACTCCCAAGGTGTATTTTTCCTCTTTCTGCGGTTTCTCACTCTGTTGTAGATTTGCTACCAAGTCTCTGTATTACAAATCTACATTTGCAGCTTCCAAAATTCTATCCTTAATATCAGTCCTGTACATGCTAATGGCTGAAGCATGTAAGTTGTGCACCTTTCTACTGAGTGCATCAACCACCTTGTTTTTCTTCCCTTTGATATACTTGATATCAAAGTCATATTCACACAGAAATTACAGCCACCTACTTTTTCTACCATTTAAGGTTGGCTGATCAAACAAATATTTCAGACCGTTGTGGTCTATTCTCAATTCAAATCTCCTTCCCATGAGGTATTGTCTCCATTTCCTCAGAGCGTGAACGTTTGATGCCAACTCCAAATCATGAGTGGCATAATTCCTTTCATGTTCCTTCAGCTTCCTGAACTCATAACAGATTACGAATCCATTATGGTAGAGAACTCCTCCCAACCCTTCTTTACACGCATCTGTGCACACCACAAAATCCACATTTGGATTTGCAATTCTCAAGATTGGAGCACTGGTTAACAACTACTTCAATCGTTGGAAACTCTTCTCACACTGTTCAGTCCACTGAAACGTTTTCTCCTTCCTTTGCAAGGAAGTGATAGGGTGAGCTATCTTTGAGAACCCTGCTATAAACCTTCTATAATAACCCATTAGACCCATAAAGGATCTAACTTCCTTCACATTCCTTGGCGCTGACCACTCCTTGATGGCCTCAACCTTCTTAGGATCCACAACGATCCCTTCTTCTGAAATAATGTGCCCCAAGTAATGGATCTGCCTTTGATAAAATGAGCATTTGGTCAACTTGGCATACAACTGGTGTTCTTTCAACACTTGCAACACCATCCTCAGGTGTTGTTAGTGCTCTTCCTCTGACTTGGAATACACCAAAATTTCATCCAGGAAGACTATGACAAACTTGTCTAGATAGTCCCTGAATACACCATTCATCAAGCACATAAAAATAGCAGGTGCATTCGACAGTCCAAACGGCACCACTATGAACTCGTAATGACCATACCTTGTTCTAAAGATGGTCTTGTTGATGTCCTCATCCTTTATTCTTACCTGGTGATATCTCGATCTGAGATCTATCTTTGAAAATATTTTTGCACCTTTCAACTGATCGAAAAGATCATCGATCCTCAACAAAGGATACTTGTTCTTGACAGTTAATTTGTTCAATTGTCTGAAATCAATGCACAACCTCATCGTTCCATCCTTCTTTTTCACGAACAAGACTGGGGCACCAAAAGGTCACATGCTAGGGAAAATGTACCCCTTCTTTAGAAGCTCTTCAAGCTGCAATTGCAACTCTTTCATCTCTGGCATACTCATTCTATAACGATCTTTCGAAACTGGAGCTGCTCCAGGCATCAAATTTATAGAAAAATCGATGTCTCTCTTCGGAGGTAGTCTAGGTACTTCTTGGAATACATCCTCAAACTCAGTAAGCACCTCATGATCTCTAATCTTTGAGACTTCATCTCTAGATGCTTCCTCCACATGGGCGGCAAATAATTGACAGCAAATAATTGACAGCCTTTCCTGTGGCACTTCTTCAGCTGCATGGCTGAGATTTCTCTAGTAGCCACAGCTCTGGGAATTCCTTGGACTGTTTTCTGATTCCCCTCCTCATCTAGGCATGTAAAATTCTTGTTACGACAGTCCAGGAGGGCATGGTGTTGGTCCAACCATTCCATCCCAATTAAGCAGTCATAAGAGCCTAAAGGAAGAATATTCAATTCAGCCTTAGTGCTCAATCCTTTCATGTCCATAGGACAGGACTTAATCAACTTAGTGACTTTCCTCTTGGTTCCTGTAGACAACTTCAATAACCAAGACTTCTCATGTTTGCTTCTTGATAAATGAAAATTTTCCACCACCCTAGGATATACATAACTATGGCTAGCCCTTGAATCAATTAAAATAATAAATGTTCGGTTGTTAATCATACCTTCCACTTCAATCATGTGTGATTGAAATTCAACTTGCTTATTATCTAGGGCTGCGTAGATCCTTGGCATTCTACTACCCATATCCTCCATGGTTTTAGCGTCCTGAATAGTATGGACAATTCTTGCTTTGCCATTTTTATGGGGACAATCTCTGTTCTTGTAGTTCCCTTTACAGCCCCAAAACTAAATGGGCGTCTGTCTCTACCTTTGTTCCCCCACTTCAGCCATTCTCAGCTCTCGAAATGATGGTTGTCCCTGAAGACTGTTTCTGAAAAAGGGAGGTTTGTTTCCCTTTTGCCTATGTTCCTTCTTAAACTTCTTCTGGTCATCCCAAGCCTTCTGAAAGGTAGGCTTTTCTCTTTGCTATTCATATAAGCATTTAGCCCTTCTTATTGTTTCTTCCATAGTCTTAGGATCATCATACTGAATCTTGTCACCAATGGAAGGTGGTAGTCCACTCAGATAGCTCTGAATATTGACAACCTCATCTTTGATGAATGGAACATACTTCAGTAGTTCCAAGAAACTTCGTTCGTATTCATCAATGGTCATGTTGCCTAGCTTAAGTTCGAAGAACTCCTTCATCTTTCTGTCATAGTATCTTTTAGTCAGGTATTTCTTCTCGAAATACCTCTTGAACTCCTTCCAAGTGATATATTTCTCTCTGATGCGATGCACCTGCACAAACTGATCCCACCACATGGATGCTTTTCCTTTCAGTTGATACATTGCAATTCTTCCTTCTGCATGAGCAGAATAATTCTATAGTTGGAAATATTTCCTCATTCCAAGAAACCATGTTTCAACATCTTCCTCCTTCTTATGTTCTCTATCAAACGTAGGAGGCTTCATCTTGTTCATCTCCCCTTTCAATTCATCCACTCCAGATCTTCGGTGTTTTCTGGTAGGGGATGGTCTTGAACTACTGTGTGCTTCCCTGCCGGAATGCTTTGGGGAGTGACGATAATGTCTGCTACTACTCCTCGACATTGTTCTCCTCTTAGGGGTCTTGACACTTCTTTATCTACTTGTGACATTCTCTTTTTCCAATTTCCTTTCTATTATTTCGAGGCTCTTCAACATCTTTAAGTTGAATTCACCCTACTAATCCCTGAGCCTCAAGAGCTTTCGTCTATCAGCTCGGGGAGCTTGGGCATCTTTCTGCAATCTTTCAATGAGTTTCATCATATGTCCTTCCTTATCCAATTCTCTTCCATGCCCATTGGAGTTCAATCCTTCGACTCCCAGGTTGACATCCCTTCCTTCTCTTTCTCTCTCTGAAATGGAGGCAATCTGCACCTCTTCCATTTCTATACTCGGCGTAGATTCATGGTTGTCCTAACACTCGTTGAACTTTGCACACACAATGTGCAATCAAGCAAAGTTTTTCAGGCCCTTAAACCTTCAAGAAAACTTACAACATTCATAAACCAACGTGAACAAGAAGAATGTTTCGATTCCATTAAGTTTTTTGAGCTATGTTCGGCTTTGCAAAATTTCGGGACTTCGAAACTTCTAGGTCTTGGTCCACGAAGATCCAACAGTTAAATCCTTGGTGGTTCTTTTGTCTTTGAAAATTTCGGGACTTCGGCACTTCAGGATTTCGGGTGATAGCTCCCTCTTTTTCGTTACCCTCGTAACCAAATTCACCATTCGCAACTTGGGATCTCGCGAGTTCATGAGTTGAAGACCCTTGACTCCTCTTCCTCCAAATGTCGATACCCGAGAAGCGATACGGGTATGGCTCCCTCCTCGCTAGCGCATGCTACATATAACCATAGGCTAGGGCTAAGTGCTAGCACCTGTCGCAACTCGCGACTTCGCGAGTTGGAGTGTTGAGCCCTTGTGCGCCTCCTTTGCGAATCCTGAAATCCCAATTTACTTTACCCTCTGGGCCTGCATAGCACAATTGTCTCCACATCCACAGTGGCAAGTGGCACCCTCAAGAGGTACCACGTCACCTTCAATGATGTCATCGGGTCCCACCATTATATATTTTCTTTTTGACCCACTGGCACGTGGTACACATCCTGTGTCCATGTCCATACCAAGAGAAATCCAATGGTTAGACTTCTTCTCAGATATACGATGCATATATTTTCGGTGTTTTTGGGGGACACACACAATGTCA
>SNQJ01S0003016.1:88057-99908 GCA_010110895.2 Picea sitchensis
GAGCTATCTTTGAGAACCCTGCTATAAACCTTCTATAATAGCCTGCTAGACCCATAAAGGATATAAATTATGACACATTCCTTTGCACTGACCACTCCCTGATGGCCTCAACCTTCTCAGGATCCACAGTGATCCCTTCTTCTAAAACAATGTGCCCCAAGTAATGGATCTGCCTTTGATAAAATGAGCATTTGGTCAACTTGGCATACAATTGGTGTTCTCTCAACACTTGCAGCACCATCCTCAGGTGTTTTTCGTTCTCTTCCTCTGACTTGGAATACACCAAAATGTCATCCAGGAAGACTATGGAAAACTTGTCTAGATAGTCCCTGAATACACCATTCATCAAGCACATAAAAACAACAGGTGCGTTCGACAGTCCAAATGACACCACTATGAACTCGTAATGACCATACCTTGTTCTAAAGGCGCTCTTGCTGATGTCCTCATCCTTGATTCTTACCTGGTGATATCCCAATCCGAGATCTATCTTCGAAAATATTTTCGCACCTTTCAATTGATCGAAATGATCATCGATCCTTGACAGAGGATACTTGTTCTTGACAATTACTTTGTTCAACTGTCTGAAATCAATGCACAACCTAATCGTTCTTTCCTTCTTTTTCACGAACAGGACCGGGGCACCCCAAGGTGACACGCTGGGGAAAATGTACCCCTTCTTTAGAATATCTTCGAGCTACAATTGTAACTCTTTCAGCTCTGGCGTACTCATTCTATAAGGATCTTTCGAAACTGGAGCTACTCCACGCATCAAATTTATAGAAAAATCGATGTCTCTCTTCGGAGGTAGTCTAGGTACTTCCTGGAGTACATCCTCAAACTCAGTAAGGACCTCATGATCTCCAATATTTGAGACTTCATCTATGGATGCTTCCTCCACACGGGCTGTAAATAATTGACAACCTTTCCTGTAGCACTTCTTCAGCTACATGGATGAGATTTCTCTAACAACCACAACTCTGGGAATTCCTTGGACTGTTTTCCGATTCCCCTCCTCATCCAGGCATGTAAACTTCTTGTTACGACAGCCCAGGATGGCATGGTGTTGGTCCAACTAGTCCATCCCAATTAAGCAGTCATAAGAGCCTAAATGAAGAATATTCAATTCAGCCTTAGTGCTCAAGCCTTTCATGTCCATAGGATAGGACTTAATCAACTTAGTGACTTTCCTCTTGGTTCCTATAGCCAACTTCACTAACCAAGACTTTTCATGTTTTCCTCTTGATAAATGCAAACTTTCCACCACCCTAGGATCTACATAACTATGGCTAGCCCCTGAATCAATTAAAATAATAAATGTTTAGTTGTTAATCATACCTTCCACTTCAATCATGTGCGATTGAAATTAAGCTTGCTTGTTATCCAGGGCTACGTAGATCCTTGGCATTCTACTACCCATGTTATTCATGGTTTCAACTTGCTGAACAATATGGAAAATTATTGCTTTTCCATTTTTATGGGGACAATATCTGTACTTGTGGTTCCCTTTACCGCCCCAATACTGAATGGGCATCTGTCTCTACCTTTGTTCCCCCACTTTAGCTATTATCGGCTCTCTAAATGATGGCTATCCCTGAAGACTGTTTCTGAAAAAGGGAGGTTTGTTTCCCTTCTGGCTTTGTTCCTTCTTAAACTTTCTCTGGTCATCCCAAGCCTTCCGAAAGGTAGGATTTTCTCTTTGCTGTTCATATAAGCATTTATCCCTTCTTATTGTTTCTTCCATAGTCTTAGGATCATCATATTGAACCTTGTCACCAATGGAAGTTGGCAGTCCACTCAGATACCTTTAAATCTTGACAGCCTCATCTTTGATGAATGGAACATACTTCAGTAGTTCTAAGAAGATTCGTTCGTATTCATCAATGTCCATGCTGCCTAGCTTGAGTTCGAAGAACTCCTTCATCTTTCTGTCATAGTATCTTTTAGTCAGGTATTTCTTCTCGAAATACCTCTTGAACTCCTTCCAAGTGATATCTTTCTTTCTGATGTGCTGCACCTGCACAAATTGATCCCACCACATGGATTCTTTTCCTTTCAGTTGATACATTGCAATTCTTCTTTCTGCATGAGCGGAATAATTCTACAGTTGGAAATATTTACTCATTCCAAGAAACCATGTTTCATCATATTCCTCCTTCTTATGTTATCCATCAAACGTAGGAGGCTTAATCTTGTTCATCTCCCCTTCCAATTCATCCACTCCAGATCTTCGATGTTTTCTGGTAGGGGATGGGCTTGAACTACTGTGTGCTTCCCTGCCGGAATGCTTTGGGGAGTGATGATAATGTATGCTACCACTCCTCAATCTTCTTCTCCTCTCAGGGGTTCTGACACTTCTTGATCTGCTTATGCCACTCTCTTTTTCCAATTTCCTTTGTATTCTTTCCAGGCTCTTCCACATATTTAAGTTGAATTCACCCTGTTGATCCCCGACCCTCATGAGATTTTGGCTATCAGCTCGGTGAGCCTGGGCATCTTTCTGCAATCTTTCAATGAGTTTCATCATATGTCCTTCCTTATCCAATTCTCTTATGTGCCCATTGGAGTTCGATCCTTCGACTCCCAGGTTGACATCCCTTCCTTCTCTTTCATTCTCTGAAATGGAGGAAATCCGCAACTCTTCCATTTCTATACTCGACGTAGATTCATAGTTTTCCTAAAACTCATTGAACTCTACACACACAATGTGCAATCAACCAAATTTTTTCATGCCCTTAAACCTTCAAGAAAACTTACAACATTCATAAACCAAAGTGAACAAGAAAAACGTTTCGATTCCATTAAGTGTTCCGCTCTACAAAATTTCTGGACTTTGGAACTTCGAGGTCTCGGTCCACGAAGATCCAATAGTTAAATCCTTGGTGGTTCTTTTGTCTTCAAAAATTTCTGGACTTCGACACTTCTGGTTTTCGGGTGATAGCTTCCTCTTTCTCCCTACCCTCGTAACGAAAGGCACCTTTCGCAACTAGCGATCTCGTGAGTTCGTGAGTCAAAGAACCTCGAATCCTCTTCCTCCAAACACGGATACCTGAGATGCGATATGGGTATGGCTCCCTCTTCACTAGAACCTGCTACATATAACCATAGGCTAGGGCTAAGTGCTATCACCTCTCACAACTCGCGACTTCATGAGTTGGAGTGTTGAGCCCTCGTTCTCTTCCTTTGTGAATCGCGAAATCTCGATTTACTTTACCCTCTGGGCCCGCATAGCACAACTTTCTCCACATCCACAGTGGCAAGTGGCACCCTCAGGAGGGTCCACATCACCTTCAACGAAATCATCGGGTCCCACCATTCTCTCTTTTCTTTTCGACCCACTGGCACATGGTACACACCCATGTGTCCATGTCCATACCAAGAGAAATCCAACTGTTAGAATTCTTCTCAGATCTATGATGCATATCTTTTTGGCATTTTCATGGAACCCACACAAAGTTGCCCATTCCAGACCTCCCCCCCCCTCATTAAAGTTAGAACATCGAAGGGGTTCCAGAATGGAACACTAGCCGTAGATCTGGGTGCGCAAATTTTGGCCGCCCAAATTTTCTCGCCGCTTAATACTCCTATGCAACTCCGAAGGGTTTAAACGTTGTGCACGTTCTCTAGATCCGATGGTTGTGAGGGTTCTCCTTTCCTCCCGAAAAGATCCAATGGCTCCAACACTTCATGCATTGAGCTCTCTCTCTCTCTGTGGACATATACCACAGCGACTGCGGGTTCTATAATACCTCTACACCTCCTGAGCTTTGTAACACAACCAAGTGACTCCTTGGCACTCAGGAACATTCACAGGACCAAAAATTGGTTCTTCCAAACATGACTCCCACCTGAACTTCGATTCCAATGACAACTTATCTAGGCCATTCAGTCTCAACATTGAAAACCATGGCTTTGATACCATACTGTAACGCCCCCTTCCACTACCGGGAAGGTGCTACTTCGTGGAATAACAATCTCATACTTAATTACAGTCAACAGAGAACTGCTACCAACATTCCAGAATTAATGGGAATAACATGCATTTTGAACAAATGAAACACATTTAAACTTAGGGTCAACATCAAATTACCGCTAACATAATAAATCCATGGCATTAACATTATTTCATATGCACAACAGAATACATGATAAATATAAATACACAGACATGCAAAACATAATTAAAGCATCATCTGGTACTCATCTTGATACTGTAGTAATTCCACCAACCAGGTACAGGCCTTCCATGAACCTCCCATCCTTATACCACACTACTCATCAAGCTCAGTAGTGGTTCACCCCCAAGCTAGGACTAAGCTCCAACCCAAGGCAAGGAATCCTAGGCTAGGCTGAGGATACAGGGAAAACTGCACAGAATGATTGGAAGGATTCTTCCCAGGATGCCTTCTTATGCCCACTACTCATGGACTCTCATTCCCCACATGCCTGTTCCACCCGGGAGTATACACCTTCACAAGCATAGTCCATCGGTGCTACACCTCCCTCTTGAGGTCTCGACAACAATCCAGATCAGGAAGTCTCAGAGCCTGAAGCTGGTGCTGGACTCTCTCTGGGAGAAACCTCTTCCCAACAACTCTCTCACCTGGAGGGCATTGCTCGCAAGCCTGACAAACTGCCTTTTCCAATAGCAATCACCTCCCTCACCTAGAGAGAGGTTACACATAGGCTCAGTATGGACTCACAGTGGCCATTAAGACATGCGGTTCAAGCACTACATGGATGCTACAATCCACTACAATCCATACATGAACACCCCAGGGTAGCAACAGACAGGCGCAACAGCATAACCAAGCTCATTAAGAACGAGACACTTTCGTTTTCTCAATCTCACAACACAGGATAGACTCACGCTCTGGTTCTTCGGGATGCATGACAATTTTTCCACGCAGGGGTCAACTCAGACTCGATGGTTCATAACAGAAGGGGGTGTACCAGGTTTTCAAAAACAAACACAAGCTTTCCCCGAAATCAACATAGGCTTTTCCCACAGTTTCAGAATTGCACGAGGGTCTCCTGCAGAGTTCAGACGGGATCCCCCTCCAGACGGTCGATGGTGGAATGGGAAAAAGAACCCCCCATCACAGCTCATCTTAGTCGTTTTATTTGCATGCACCTAGGTTGACACTTGTCATCCATGAAACTGCATGCATTCCACTAACATGCATCCCCTTTGCACATGTTTTCCCCTTGCCAGGAACTTAGGATAAAAACATATAATTCACATGTCTTTTGGAATAATATTAAAATATTATTCCCAAGGACTTAATCCCCTAGGCTCAACACTTATCCCCTCTTCCCACCTTCCAACCCCTAATCCCTTGCCCACTCTATGGGAGCTTAGTCCCCCATCACTCACTCATCGTGGTCGGTCTGCACGCAACGGTGTTTATATTTTTATTAATGTTCTGCATAGATACATGTACGAAATCAGGGTCTTGGCCTTAAACACTTAGTTTCTCTGGTCTAACAATCACATAAGCCTACTAACTTATATAACTTGGCTCACCAGCCTATACAACACAATTACAATTCATTTCATCAACATGATTTACATTAGGGCTCGGCCTTGGGGACATTATAGTAACGATATGTGGACTTGCAATCAATGTTATCTCCAACCTAGTCATAATCAGTGAACATGATGAGGTTCAATGTAGAGTCTGTTGCATAGTGAATCCCAAAGGTGATGGTTCCCTGTATGTATTGAAGGATATGCTTTGAAACCTTCCAATGTAGCTCATGTGGCTCTTGCATGAACCTAGAGATTGCTCAAACTACATAGGAGAGGTATGTTATGGAGTGTGTGAGATACAAAAAGCTCCCCACTAGCCATCTGTACAATGTGTTGTCAACGAGTGGAGTTTCCCCTCCATCCTCAATTTCAACTCCTGATAGTAAATGAGGTGGGAAAGACTTGCATTCTGTCATGTGGAATCTCTCAAGGAGATATCATGCATACTTGGCCTGAGACAGTTTAATTCCTGATGCATCTTTACTGATATCGAGTACAAGGAAGAAATGTAGTGGACCCATGTCCATCATCAAGAACCTGTCATGCATAATCATCTTGACTGCAACAATCAATGAATTCGAGTAACCAGTTATTAGCAAATCATCAACATACATAACTAGGAGTAGAAGTGAAGAAGTTGTCTTGAGCATGTAAAAATTTGGTTTTGACTTACAATGTACAAATTCCTGTGAAAACATGTAGGATTCCATCTTGGAATACCATGCCCTCTCATCCTACTTGATTCCATAAAGAGACTTCTCCAGTTGAAAAACCAAAGATGAATCCTGCATAAATCCATAGGGTTCATCCATATAGATATCCTTAGAGAGATCGTCATGAAGAAATGTATTATTCATGTCCATCTTATGGACTTCCCATACCATGGATGTTGCAGTGGCAAGTTCCAAATGTATGGAACCCATATTCAGTACTAGAGCAAAGGTATCATCATAGTCAATTCCATACACCTACTGAAATCCTTTGGAAACTAGCTTGGCTTTGTATCTACTAGTATGTCCATCAATTGCGCTCTTCATCCTATAGACTCATTTGTACCTGACAATTTTTCTTCCTAAAGGAAGGGGAACCAGATCCCAAGTCTGGTCCTCGAGGATTCCCAAAATGAATTTCCAGCAGCCTTGCCATAAGACTGTGGATATGATGACTAAACCAAGAAAATATGCCTGGGTGGAATCGTTTCAGTGGAAGTGAGTGAAAGATTAGTCTCCTCAAAATCAGATCGAGTCCTCCTAGAATCAGATAGATCCCTAACAAGATCCCCTACATCCTAAAGAGTAGTGTTGGCCCACTTGGGCCTCTGCTCTGGCTCTGCATCTTCATCTGGATGCACTGACTCTGCATATGACTATATTGATTTTGTATTTGGATCATGTGAATCCTCTGAATCAAAACTCTCATCTGAAGAAGAGTCGACATGTGCATGCTCATCATCTCTGACAGGTGGAAGAACAAAAGTGTCTTCATGCGGCTGTTAAGGTACATGTGAGACACTTTCCTTAAATTGGACAATACAATCAATGATGAGCCAGTCCAAGGAAATATAAATAAGTCTATATCCCTTCACTTCGTCGAGGTATCCAACAAATATACACTTTGTTCTCTATGGATCAAGTTCCTTCCTCTTCTCAGAGGGAAACTTGGCCCATGCCTGTGAACCGAAAATGTGGAAGTGGGTCACTTTTGGTTTGAGGCCACTCCAAGCCTCGTAAGGGGTCTTATCCTTGACATATCTATGCATATATCTATTTGTTATGTATGTTTCACAATTAAGTGCTTCATCCCATAATCTATGTGGAATTGAATTTGCATGTAGCATGCAAGATAACATCTCTTTTAGAGATCTATTTTTCTGCTCAGTAACTTTGTTTTTCTACGAAGTATAGGGAACTGTGTGTTGCAACTAAATTCATTCCCCATGAAAATTATTTTGTCTCTCATGGTTGACATACTCTCCCACATTATTAGTTCGAAGGAATTTTATTTTATTTCTTAACTAGGTCTCAACAAGGGCTTTGAAATCTTTGATGTGTTGAAATACCTCTGATTTTTTCCTGAGAAAGAAAATCCATGTGAAGTGTGAAAAATCATCAAAAAAAATGATCAAGTATCTTTCTTTACTGATTGATGGATGTGAAAAAGGTCCCATGAGTTCATTATGGATCATATCTAAAGGAAAGCAAGCCTTCTGAGTCTTTCCTTTGTCGAATTTCTCTTAAGGATGTTTTCCAAGAATGCATCCCCCACACATTCCTTTGGAGAAGTGGATGTCAGGTAGACCATCAACCATTCCCCTCTTTCTAAGATATTGAATATATCTAAAATTTAAATGCTCGATCCTTTCGTGTCATATCCTACTTCTTTCATCAACATGGGTAAGTAGGAATGCAAAATCTGGTTCAATAAATTCAGAAAATTTGTAGAGTCTAGATTCATGATTTACCTCACCAGTAGTAACCCTAGAATTAGTTTGCATGTCATAGATATCTGATACATGGAGAGAATATTGACTAAAATTTTGGGAATGTGTAGCATATTCTCAAAGCTTCCGTTTGTGAGTTCAATTCTTCCTTTTTCAGTGACCTCGACTGGAGAGTTGTCCCCCATAAGAATAGGAGGACCTTTGCATGCATCCAATGAAGAATATATTTGTTTTGTGTTTTCCATGTGGTGTGATGCACCTGAATCTATGATCCAAGCATCAAGAGAGGAGTTGATGGCAATCAAAGCATGGCTAGAATTGTCTTTCTTGAGATTATGATCTTCTAGCTTCTTCTTCTTGGCACCCTTGGGGATGCAATCTACAAGGTTGTTTTTCTAAAGTATTTGGGCCATTTGATCTAACTTTTTATACATACATGTGGATTTTGGATGGAATCCTTTATGGAAGTAAGTACATTTCTCCCTTTTTCTTCTTTGGAGGCATCGTTGAAGTGTTTTGAGTACCCTTCCTTCTTTGGATTTTCATGTTCTTTCCTTTTTTATTTGTCTTTAGAGTTTTTGTACTAATGAGTGCTACCATATTTCATAGTAAGTGCATGCACCTTTGGGCCTTTGATTTTGCCCATATTGATGAGATTGTTCTGCTCTTGTGTCAGAGACTTGATAAAGACCTCAAGAGATGACATCATCCATGTGGCTCCAGAGGTGATCCTAATTGAATGAAATGTAGATACAAACACTAAGTATTCTAGACAAATTTTGGAGAGAATGGTAAGAACCATTTATTTTTCCTCCTTAGATTTATCAACCCCGCAAGCCTTCAGTTGTGACAACAAATCCTTATATTTGGTAGAGAAATCTTGAATATTGTCGAAAGTTTTTGGATCCAAAGTGAGAAATTCCACCTCGAGCATGTTTCCCCTCATCTCATCCTATTTTCCAAAAATAACTCCCATGGTGGTCCAGCCATCATTGGGAGTTTTAAAGGAGGATATGTGAAAGAGGAGTTCAGGGGAAATGAGACTACAAATAGCTCCAAATGCTTCATCCATTCGATTTAGATACTTGGATTTTTTATGGATGATGTTGGTTCAGTTTCTATGCTCATGGTTAACCTGTATAATCCTCTTCCTCAAATATGCATTATCATATTCTCCTTCCATGCAAATAAATTTTACGGTGTAAGAATGAATTCTTTTGGAAATTCCATTTTTCCACTGTCTTCAATCTTCGGTACCTGCAAAAATAATTTGGTGTGTCTTTTCCATAAAAGTCTGTTGGCTCTGATACCATGTAAATGTGTTGAACCTGCACAAAATATATCTAGATATAAAATGACATACACAAATTGTAGAGAAAGTTTGAGAAAAGAGAAGCATGAGAGAAAGAATGGAAGAATTCTCATTAACCAAATGAATGAATGATAATTTACACATGATATACTTCGTATAACTCAAATAATGCTCAATGGAGGAGAATCCAATGCACCATAGTGGTGGTATAGAGTGATCTGGACACACACCAGTAGTTATGGGAGTAAATTTCCACCTACTCTATTCTCTCAGGCAGTTACAGGAGTGAATTGCCACCTAGTTTGAGTTAACTAGTCTCTCAGTCTTTAGTTAACTGACTGAAACAAAGTCAAGTGAGGAAGAGATCATGGAATCATGAGTAATGTTCTAGTCTGGTGATGATCCCAAGGAAAATGTGCATTATCTGGTGATGATACCAATGTTGCATGGTGATAATCCCAATGTGCCATCTAGACTCCACTCAACTGAACAAACCAAAGTGTGAACAAGAGAGAATATTCTCCCTAAAATATAGGAGACTGAATAATGACTAATAAACATAGGAAAAACATTAGGAAAAATAAATCCTAGGTGTGTGTGAAGTATCTCCAACATCAATTGGGTTGACATTCCTTTCAATACATTGATTCTTTCAATCTAGCAGGACTTTAGTTTTATGATGCAGCTCAGAGAAGGTAAATTTTATTTCTTTCTCAATTTTTTTGTCATTGTTGAAACCTTCATAGAAAACATCACAATTCCATCTGTATAAAAAACTTCATAGAAAACATCACAATTCCATCTGTATAAAAGCCTTGATCATTTTTCAAATCTATATTCAAATATTCCCTGGTGTTCTGAATTCTCAAACCAAGAGAGGAAAAGTTTTTTTTCCATATCCCATAACTCTAAAATCAATGACATTCTTTTCTTAATATTTTCTTCAACAAAATGTCGAGTGGAAATGATCAAATTTAAAATTCCCTTGATTCTAGCACTTGACTTTGGGGTTTCTTGAAAACATTTTCCGGGACGAATCATAGCAATGGGGGAATCTAGAATAGGTGGAGGCATGAGGGTTTCTTCCAATTCTTTATTTCTCTCTTTCAACTGAGCATTTGCTTCCTCCATATTTGCAATTGAAGCATCAAGTGTATCCCATGTAAATTTATGAATATATGACAATATATGAGGAAACATATTTCATGTACCAATGGTGGACTACAACTTCCCACTTTTACTCTTTGTAGTTCTTTCAAATACCAATATCTTACATTCCCTATCAAAAGAGGAATTGTGTAAAACAAAAGTCTCTTAATTCTCCTCCTGGACCATGAGTGCAGAAATATGTTGTACATTTTTTCTAGTCGATACTTAAACATATGGTAAAGTGATATTTACAATATCCACATCCAAGTCCATATTATCTAATAACAAATCATTTTCTGGTGCATGCGTTTCTTCTCCCTCCCGCTATAAATTAGTCATTTTTCTTTTAATTTTTAACTTGTGGTTTTCCAAGTTCCCGTTACGAGGGTTTCTTTCTTCATTATCCCCTGAATTATTACTCTATATTTTTCTTAGGTGTGATTTCCCAGGATGAGGATTTGTCTTTGGTAGAGCACTTATTTGAGAAATAGTTGGTGACTGAGCATTTTTGTCATTTGAAGGCTTACCTCTTTCCTTATGATGTTTTTTGGTACTTATGACAGTTTCTATATCTCTAGAGTCTCTTTCGGCTTCTTAATTATTAGGGTTATGGCTATAATTCTCCTCTTCTCCACTTATGGTTGAATCTATGAATGCATGCTTGAGCCTAATGGAAATCAGATGATTGTAAAAAAGATTACTAGGGTCAAAACCCTTTATTTCCTCTGCATATCTCCTATTGGAATGGTCGAAATAAGAAGCATATTCTTCAATCTTGGAAGTTCCTCTGAGAATAATTTCACCAACTTTCCATAGGAGAGGTATGAACTGCTTTTTTATTTTCTTAGAAAAGGTGTGAAACTGTAATGTCCCCACTTTGGGACATCATCATAGGGAAGAGACTTATGATGACCAGAGTAGCCAGATGGATGTTATAGCGAGTACAGGGGTATTTGAGAGGCATTGTGGGGTCCAGTTGGCATTTATCATCATATTCCATCATTATGATCCATTCCGCACAAGTTGGCTTTGGTTTCGTTCCATTCCGACGATTTCCATGATTTTGACTATTTTGAGCTATAAGTTAATTAAAATCACCGAAGAGGTCATTTTGGGCACATTACTTGGAGGAACCTCTCAGTGTAATAGCTCATTGGAATCGGGAGGAGAAACACTACATGATGGGATGGCTAGAAGTGACTTTCAGTGGCCAGAGAAGCCGCAAGGAGAGATAAGGAGATTTTCAGAGGTAAAAAGGTTAATTAATTAATTAAAGTGATTTAATTAATTAATTAAATATTATAAAATGAAAGTCACTTTGGGGAGACAAGGTGAGACAAAAAGTATAAAAGGAAGGCAAGGGCCTCTACTCATCATTCATGTATGATCTTATTTTGATTTCTGGCTTCTAGCTAGT
>SNQJ01S0003016.1:105496-135379 GCA_010110895.2 Picea sitchensis
TCTGTTATTTGCTTCATACACACATATAAACACATCTAAAAGGTAGATCAACAAAGTGTTTGACGAAATACCTCACTCAGAAAAAGTTTTAAAAAGACACCAAAACAATGATGATCCTTGCATAATGGCTTGGGATCATTACAAAAACTAGAATTTGTATTGTCTAGATAATTCAATAAGAAACAACTTATATGATATATAATATGGAAGAAAAATAGGTTTTTTGATAGAGCATAAAACCTTGATGATATTTTAATCCTCCATTTTTTCAGGAATCCCTTTCCCTTTTAGAAAAGAGGATGCTTCTAATGAGAGTCAAGAAGTGTCTTCCCCAAATAATAACTTCTTGAATTTAGATACAAAATAATAATATATTTCATAGCAATAATGTCCAACTTTGTGCCTCCATAAGGCTTGATACCACATGGTCACAGGGTCCACCTTTATTTTCACTCTTCAATCAATGTTTAAACCCTCAAAAGTATGACAATATGTAACAAAAAATATCAAATAAGATGACGTATAAAACTACTTAGTTTTGAAATTTGTGAGTTGTGCAGTTATTTCATTCGAAATAATCTTCGCCCAGTCGAAGATTGCATTTTCATGAACTACAAAATGAAGTATATACAATGCCAAGCGGGGAATGGTTTGTATAGAGTCTTGGCCAACAATTTGAGTAAATAACCAGACAATTTCTTTAGATGGATTTTTTAAAGAACTTACTTGAATATTGGATATATCTTCAGGCATTGATGCAGGGTCATGTAAATATTCTTGAAGATGTTCGATTCCATTATTTTTTCTTTTCATAAAATTTATGGCTTCCTCTCCTTTGTAAAACAAGTTCGGCTCCGACAATTTCAGCATTTGTCTAAATATTGAAGGTGCCAAGGAAACATGAGAACTTATCCTTGAATATAAAGTTATTGAAACAAGAGAACTTTATATTCAAGGATGGTTTGTGGTAGCTACAATTTCAAAACATTACATACAATATATCTGTAGCAAACTAATGGATCCACAACAAATATCACTGACGATTTCTAGAAAATGTTACTAGCAAGTTGCAACAACTTCTAGAGACATGCCAAATAATTGATTTCTCTTAAAGTATGGTCTAGGTATTTGACATTTTTTATGATTGTGTTTATCCCAATTTAGTGCTTTCTTCTACCAAAAATATTAAATACCTAGTTCACGAAGCTTGTGATATGATCAAATCATTAGTTGGGAATATGTAACCTATGTTGTTGGAGCTGCCAATGAAAAGGATAATAATGGATTGTTATGTGAATAATCAATTTCATATCGTCATCATGGAGATATTTGTAGCTCACATCAACTTAAACATGTGAACAAATCTATGCATCAGTGAACCATTGAAATTAATCAACTCTCATACCTTCAAATATTGATGAACTATTGATGGAAACTCATACCTTTATCCAAATTTTAATTCCTTGTGCTTTTGTTTCTATTGTATAATAATACGGAAATACAATTCTTTGAGTAAGAATTTATTCTACAACAAATTCTTCTACCACATATTCTTCTGGAAAAATATATTCCTATTCTTAATTAGTCTCCTCGTCTTATCCATGTGTGTTAGCTACTGTTTTTTCTCTAATGACAGTTCTTGTGTAGCACCAACTATGCATTCTTCCACTTATGGTATTTGGTTCTTATGGAGTGGAAGAAAATAATTTCCGTCTTCTTATTTTGGTGGTTCTTGTGGAAAACAATAGTTTCTTTTCTTAAGTTGGATGCCTCAGTAGCTTCTGTAACATCGATACATATAGTATTTATATTTCTTAGATATTTAGGTGGTGTGTCTGAATGCATTTGGAATATGATGTTATGGTCCAAATGAAGTGGTAAAGTTTCTATATTGAAAAAGGGTAGTGACAGTGTGGTCATTATAGGTAAACCCATGGTCAATGTTCCCCTCCCAACCAAAGAATTTTTCCATCCTTAGAAAAATGACAAATGGTAATGAAGTAGGACAAAAGTAAAAATGATAAAAGTGTAACATCTAGTTACACTAATCATATTCATACATTGACTTATTCTTTGAGGAAACTTGTGAGAAAGTGTTCCGGTTTAAAACATGGTACATTATGATTATCAATTTGATTTATATTTTTATGTTATGATTGAGTATTGAAATGGTATTTATATTTATGTATATAATTGACAAGTATTATGATGAGGTTTCTTGATTATAGAGGAAACATGGCATGACGAGGATGATGATGGCATCTACATACTTCCTTGGACTCCGGATTGAGTCAGGGAATGGACTATTTACTTTGGCCATGAGTACTTGATTTATTACACATGTGTTATATGATGAATTTAGTTATGGATTTCGTGTATATGAGTTATTGATATTATCTTTGTTAGTGGATGTAGGCATCGTGATGCTTTCTAATCCTAATCACATATGGAGTAAAGTGGTCATACAAAAATATCATATAGATTGGAGAGAGGTGTGGTAGCGTCCCTATCACATCCTACTAGCATTCTCGGCATGACCTGAACTGTAGGTTAATGACTACCTTGGTCCGAAAGGTTCACTATGTCGTGAGGATAGATTGAGACATTCGCTCATGAGGATTTTTGAGGGGCACGTAATAAGAGAGATTCCATATTCCTCAGTAAGCCCTTAGTCTCACACAAGGTTGACAAGTAGAGTATTGAGTCCAAACGTCAGACAACTTCCAAACTAAGTCAATAGCGATTGGCACTCTTTGAGCACGAAGGTGCATCTTGAAGGGAATGTCGCATAAATAAATTAATGAGTTAATAAAAATATAGAATAGCTTAGAGAGTAAAACAATTATCTAGAACTGATAGAAACAAGATTTTGAAATTATATAAGTTTATATTAATTTAGAAAAAGAACATGATAAAAAAATAGGTCTAAATGTTTATGCCTAAACAAATTATAAAATTGGGTAAGGGGAATTTTAGACTAATTAAAACTAGAAAATGGAGAATAAGAATAAAATTAAGACATGTGCACAATGTGTGCATGAAACTAATAAAAATAATTTTTAATTTAAAAGGAATCATTTCATGAGAGAATGTGTAGTCAACATGGAGTTAGAATCCTAAGTCAATCTAGAATCTAAATCCTAACTAGAAGAAGAGTCCTAATCAAACTCCAATTGTAAATTAGTTAGGAGAGACAATAAAAGAGAAATTGGGGAGCTAAGGGACAACTAGGAGAAAAATCTAGGAACTAATTAAGGAGTGTGATGGAAAACGCATAATTATTTAAATTAAAAAGAATTAAACATGTGCAACTTAGGGAAAGTGTGACATGTGTTGGGGGTGAATAATCTTTAATTTAATTATTAAAATTTAGCTAATTGTGCATGACATGACAAGTGTCAAAGTGAATTTTCTTATAAAAGAATGGTGAGGAAGAAGGAAGGTACTCTATTGTTGGATGACTGAAATGTTGTCAAATTATTTTATGACTAAGTTTACTTGTATGACTTAGGTTGCAAGCTTTGAAAAGAGGTGGAAAGATTTCCTTGTGAGGGCGAGCTTGATCTTGATATATCTATATATATATATATATATATAGGGACTTTCCCATTGAATACTCTAGGTGTAACGCTTGGTACTTAACAATCCCTAACAGTTTTTCCTCGAATTCGTTTTACATCTAAATTGAGGTTACTCTTAGTAGAATCCATCTTTTCATCTTCACGCCCTTCTCGGTGTAGTAGAGTGCATTGACGAATCATCCACATCCGCTTCAACGCATCGATTTTTCCACTGTAATGAATCAATAGAATCATATGTGGCTAAAGGTTGCTCTTTTCCATTTAAACTACCTTCAGTGCAGACCATAAACTTGAGGATTTTTCATAAGTCCAGTGAAACAAATGTTTTATCAAGGAAACCTTGAACTTGATTTTCCTGACAACCAATATCTTCCTAAAAACTGGTCGTCAACTTTATCAATTTCATTCTACTATTATAATCGAGAGAGACCATTGCACCCTTCGACTCAAACTTCTTGTTGAAAGAAAAAATTGTACTAGGAACTCTCTCTCTCTCTCTATATAATCATGGTTGTGTATTTACTTAAATGGTTAATAATATCGAAGTAAGCTAAATTAAAAGAAAGAATATATATATATATATATATATATATATATAGATAATCATCATAAAATATTTTATAATTGTATTTGCACACCCTTGGTTGGTTTTGTCAAGAGGGGTGTTACAAAAAGACTGAAGTGATTTTCCAAATACAAACCAACAACATTCAATGTTCAATGAATATGATAAATAATTAGAAAGAAGAATCATACCTACACCTACCTAATGGCATATTTACAAGTATATGGCATTTTAAGAAGCATGGGATATAGTAAAAACTAGGTCTCTATTGTTTTTGTTGTCTTGACTCATTCTGTAGAAGATTCATCATAAGCTCCCATGGAAAGAGTTTGTGTAGATAATACCCATGAAAAATTGTATAAAGGAATGTCAACAATATTTACACTTGGTTTTGAAAAGTCTTCATTGAGGCCTTAAGGGGAGTTACTTTAGTGGATTTCTCTATCGCTAGTTATTGTGTAGCAATAGTAGAGCTTTCTGAGGTTGGTTCTTGTGTAGTAGTTGTTGGGTCTTTTACTCACCTTCTTAATTTCTCAAGAAGATAGTTAGAAAGATTGTGCATTTAATTATCAATCTGGGGCCCATATGGAACTTGTCAACTGTCTTGCACTATATATGCGGGAGCAAATATTCTTCCCATGTGTTGTAGTTATAGCATCCATGATTATGTTTGTGGTTGGAGTATAGACGATTCTCAAGCTATGACAAGGTTCTACAGAAATCGACACTTGCAGAAATAGAAACACACGTTGCAGAAATGAAAGCATACCGAAAGGAAACTAAATCAATCAAGAAGTGGTGGGTTCCTCATCTCCCTACTTTCAACCACCTATGGGGATTGGTAAGTGGTGGATTCTTCTAGTCCCTTGCTCTCAACCATCTTCGAGGATTGGATAAAAACACACGACACATAAGGAGACCTAATCTAAATCACTATTGCAAGAAATTAAATCACACGTGTAGAAAAGAAACACATAAGATGCATAGGTATCAAAAGTATGACATTGTCTCCTGAAGAAGCCCTAGCTATGTGCAGTAAAATTGATTACATAATTGAAACTATAAATTGCTTTTCTAAAAGTTGAATTTCACACCACACTTGCTGAAAATAAATGACACACGGTGAAAGAAAATTGATTAACTACTTGTTGGAAAATAAATTAACTAAGTCCTTGAAATCAGATCTGTGTTATTACCAGACCAACAAATATAGTCATTGCATTCAGCACAACTATTCAACAACATATATGAATGTAACCCAATATAGAATGCATTTATTAGAAACAAATGAATGAAATCCAACATGAATACTTGATTGCATAAATAAACACAACCTTGCATGAGTAATCTAATTACATGAACAAGTTGAGCAAGAAACTAGTTACATAATTAAATTAAATAAATCCTACATGAATTCATAATGAAATTACACAACAAGAAATCAATGCAACCATCTAAGATACACAACACTCTATTCTATTGGAGTGGGCCCTACCTCCATAGAATAGAGTGTTGATATTGTTTTACATCAACAATCACAACATAAATTATTTAAATTAATTAAGCTAATCAACATAAATCAATCTATTACAAATATGCAAGGGAAATAAATCAAATGAATTAATTAAAAGATAATCAAAATAAATCAAGCTATTACAAATATGCAAATGAAATAAATCAAATGAATTAATTAAATCACACACTACCGAAATTATAAAACAACAATTAAAATAAAAACTCATTGAATTATTCCATTGTCATGTGGACATTTCTCTAAGAGTCCTCCCCGAATAATGGAGAGAGTGTTATCTTTTATACATAAATTCAATGGAAACTAGAAATAACAAATATATAAATAAATCCCCTTATGGATTTAATAAATCTATAGTGGTTACAACAATTTCCTAAATAATGAATAGTTTCCATGATCCTTGCTACCAATTATCAATTAATAAATAATTTCCAAGATCTTTTTCTAATAATTAGCAAATAATAAATAACTCCAAGATATTTTTCCCCATAATTCCAAGATCCTTTGCTAACAATTAACAAATAATAAATAACTCCAAGATTTTTTGCTAACAATTAGCAAATAACAAACAACTTCAAGATCTTTTGCCCAAGAATTCCAAGATTCTTGGTCAACTACTCAAACTAACATTTTGTCTTGGAATTGCAAAATTGTCTCCATATGTTTGATTTTCTTGGACTAATATTGTTTTTGCATAAATCCATAAATGAAAAATATGTGACAACATGGTTGACGGTTCCAACATCTCAAGGTTTCAGTGTTGTCTCACGGTTCCGATGGCTCAAGGTTCCTTGGATGAGTTGCAACATGGGATTTGCAGCAACAAGAGTTGCAGCACATGAGTTGCATCACAAGATAGTTCTCTAGTGAGTTGCAACAACTGTTGTAAGGAGTTACAATAATGTTCAAAGTTGCAACAATGTTCCATAGTTGCAGCAATAGTGCTCGGAGTTGCAACAATGTTCCATAGTTGCAATGATTTTTAGAGTTGCAACAATTTTCTAGAGTTGCAATAATGGAAACCAAGATACATACCGTGACAATATCACATTCTGCATAATAACCTATCTGGAAGATTGTCTTTGTAGATTAACTCAAAGATAAATGAAAATATGTTATTTCTCTAATATTTAACCATAATTCATATGAAATATTAAACAAATGCAATGTAAATCACCTTGGTTCTAAATCCTGCATATAAGAATAAAAATAGATTAATAAACATTAATATGAGGTTATGGGTAAGCAAGAAGGGATTACAAATAGGGAAAGAGGATGTAAAAATGATGACAATTCCATGGCCCAACATCACCCACAAGCTAAATATGTTTCATATCCTCATGCAACCCACTACCAAGTTATGAGGATTTCCATTTTTTAATGCACTTGTTAGTTACCTTGAAATATTTTCTTTCTATTTTTCAACTCTCATGAACCTTCCTACAGGCTTCCATAAATGGTTTTAATGGAAGAATGTTAATGTATTTTACCCTTTGTGTTCGATCATTTCCCCCATTCCCGCAATAGGTTCTTGTGGAGCATCTTTTGAATTCACTGTTGGTTCTTGTGTAACAACATGATTTTCTTCTTCTTTTGAGAGGCAACACTGGTTCTTGTGTAGCAGTGTTGGTGTCATTCCCTTCCATATCCAACGTTGGTCCTTGTGTGGAAGCACTTACGTTGTCATGGAGATTTTTTTCTTTTGCTGCATTGCATTTTTCAAAAGTATCCTTCTAGTAATCCTTAGCAATTTTCATGGAGTTGTAGAAGATGATGAATTGTAGAAAAATAATAAGTTCAACAAGTGAGTTTCAGTAAGGAACAAGTTGCAACAACATGAGTTTCAACAAGTTGCAACAAATGTTAAAACAATTTTCTCACAAAATACAAACTAATTTTTGGCTAAATTTTGCGAGCAACATTTTACCATTCCATTGATTCTCCTCACAAAAAATTGGAGATACACACATTACGTATATCAAGAAAAAGAAAAATTAGTTGTAGATGACAATTCTTAGTTTCTAAAAATTTCTAAACTGGGTTTTCTTGAAAAAACATTTGTTTGTTCATTGCACCATAATCCTTCTCTCCTCCAAGTTTCGTGAATAACCATTTTGTGGTTTTCACAATATCCTAAGTTCAATTTCCACACTTGTAGAAAATGTGAATGAGAAATAAAAATCATAAGCTTGGGTGCAAGGCTATTCTGAACACTCGATGATCCATGTTTAAACTTTCATAGAACCAATCCCTTTTGAATCATGTGAATAATCCATCTATAATTTGGATCCATGCTTTAAAATTATGGAAATCATTAGTTCTGACAATGATACTGATGACACCACATATCACAAGCAAATTAAATGTCAACGAAACAACTTAGATCTATCCAAGAGCACCAAAATATGAGTTCATATTTCATTACTCTCTTTACAACCATCATACCCTTTCCATATTCATTCTGAGGGATACCAAGCTTTTGGGACTTGGCTCAAACCAATAAGAAAAAATCAACAAAGTAAATATTCCCAAGGAAGAACATTCACCCACAACAAATTAACAGAGGATGGTTGGTTGTAGAATCCACAAAGAAAGTGTATTATTCTAGATATAAAATAATATGCAGAACATAAATATTTTAGCTAGAAATGGTAGAACAACAATGATATAACTAGAAAAATACCAGAATAATACCATAATAACACCAGAAAGAGCACCTTGATTAATGATAACAATGTTCACTTGCCTCTTTGAGGGGGAAACCTCCAACATAGTAGAGCTCTATTACAAGAATATCCAAGACAATGTTTCTCATACCCTTTACTCCTATTTATACTAATTCTATCTATCTAAAAGAACAATCTAGAGGAAGATCCTTCTAGAAGCGAAATCTTCTATTAGGTCTTCTTACATTTGACTTATTCTTCCTTATTGTTAGGCCTTATTCATATTGGACATTATTACATGGAATTATATTATTCTACCTACATGAGGGGTTAGGGAGGTTAGGTATCTAACATGCCCTCCACCTTAAAGAACAACCTTGTCCTCAAGGCTTCAGATGAGAAAATTGTTGTAGAATGGTGGTCAACTCCCAGGTTGAATTTTCTATAGGTGTATATTTCCATTGGAATAACACTTCCTTGATGGTGCACTGACGGAGATGACTCTCTCGGTGGGCCAAGAATACTTGTGGCTACAACCATATGAAACCTTCTTCATCCAACTCAGGGAGGCTAGTTTGAGTTTGGCACTTAGTTACAATCACCTTCTTTAAGAAGGAAACATGAAAAACAGGATGGATCTTCGATTGACTGGGTAGAGCTAACTTATAGGCCACCGACACCACACACTTGATAATTGTATAAAGACCATAAAATTTGGGTGTAAGTTGCTGACAATGTTTAACTTTGAGTGAAGTCTTCTTATAAGGTTGTAGTTGAAGAAACACTTGGTCCCCTTCAACAAAATGGCGTTCGAAACGAACTTGATCTGCTTGTTGTTTCATGTGATTATGATCCATGACCAAATTGTCTTTCAGGGCATGAATAATAACCTCACAGACTGTAAGATTTATTTCAACTTATGGAACCTTCGAGACCCATGGAATATAGCAGAGAAATGATGGGGGATTTTGGCCATAGAATTCTTCAAAAGGAGTCATGCGAGTATTTTTATGGTAAGATGTGTTGTACCATCATTCAGCTAGGGGTAACCTTTGATCCCACCAATTTTTCCTCTCAGATGAAAAACACGTCAAATATGTTTCCAAACACTTGTTGATAAATTCAGTCTGGCCATTCATTTGGGGGTGATAGGCAGTGTTAAGATACAATTGGGTGCCTTGTAGCTTGAAATATTCTTACCATAAATTGTTGGTCAAAGTGGGGTCTATGTCAGAGACAATAGAATTAGGCATGCCGTGAATCTTGAAGATATTATCCATGAATATTGATCCATTGTGGTGACTGTGAATGGGTGTTGAAGGGAACAAAAATGAGCATATTTAGAGAGACAATCTACGACCACCATGATGACTGACTTATTTCCCTATTTAGGTAATCCTACAATGAAATCCATATAAATATCTCACCAAATAGTAGGGGGAATCAGAATCGGTTGGAGTGTGCCCGGAGCTTTAACAATTTCTTCCTTGTTGCATTGACATACCTCACATTCAGCCACAAATGTGCATACATCATGTTTCATACCTATCGAGAAAAAAGAACGTTTGACCCATTCATCGGTTTTGGTAAACCATGAATGCCTGACTATGGGTGAGGCATGAAGTTCAGAAAGCATCGTGAATTTAAGTTGGGATTGCTTTCATAAATACAAACAACCTTTTTAGTGAAGTTATTCATTATGCCAAGAGTACCCTGGAGAAACTGAATAATTTTGATGCATTTGGTGGAGAAGGATAGAAATTTTGGGGTCTTCCAGCCATTCCCGACGAACATATTGGAGCCAATATGGTACAATCAAGGAGAGGGATAAAAGGGACCCATATTCTTCATATTTTCGGGAAAGAGCATCGACCACTAAATTTTCATTTCCCTTCTTTTAAATGATCTCATAATCGTAGCCAAATAGCTTGGTCACCCATTTTTGTTGCGCAAGGGATACAATTCGTTGTTCCCGTAAATACTCGAGACTTTGATGATCAACTTTGATTTGGAATTGCTAACCCAATAAATAAGAACGTGAGAGATCCACATCATGCATAATAGCTAACATTTCCTTTTCATAAATGGATTGGCCAAAATGTCACTCTGAAAGTTGTTTTCTAGTGAAGTCTAAATGCCTACCATATTTCATGAGGACGGCTCCAATTCCTTTCCTGGAAGCATCACATTCCAATACAAATTTCTTTGTGAAGTCTGGGAGGGATAGGACATTGTTTGAGCACATAGCATATTTTTAGGCTTGGAAGGCATGATCCACAACTAAAGTCCAAGTGAAATCATTATTTTTAAGGAGAGAAGTGAGAGGAGTTGCAATCTTTCCATAATTCCAAACAAAATTCCTATAATAGCCCGTTAAAACCAGAAAACCACACAAGCTCTTAAGAGTTTTAGGGAGAGGCCAATATTGCATAGATTCAATTTTCTTAGGATCCAATTAGAAACTATCGTTTCTAACAATATGACCAAGGTATTCCACTTCTAAGGCACCAAAGGGACATTTAGATTGTTTGAGGAAAATTTGGTGCTTAGAGAGTAGATGGAGAACTTGATTCACATGGGAGAGATGGGATGGCCAATTTTTACTATAGATGAGAATATCATCAAAGAAAACTAAGAAAAAATGACGAAGAAAAGGGTTGAAGAGATGATACATAATACTTTGGAAAATGGAAGGAGAATTACACAATCCAAAGGGAATTACCAGGAATTGATAATGACCCTCATGAGTGTGAAATGTAGTCTTCAGAATGTCTTATTCTTTCATATGGATATGGCGGCAGCCAGAACGTAGATCCAATTTGGTGAAGTACTGAGCACCACTCAATTAATCCAAGAGGTCATCAATGACATGGATTGGGAATTTGTCTTTGATTGTGAGTTTGTTGAGGGTGTAGAAATCAAGACACATGCACCAAATACCTTATTTATTGAGTACCATGACCACAAGGGAAGAATAGGGGCTAGTATTGGGACGAATAACATCGAATTCTAGAGATTCATGAATTTTTTTCTCAATTTCATTCTTTTGGGAAAAGGGATGATGATAAGGCTGAACATTGGTACGAAGACTGCTAAGGATGAGAGGGATGGAATGATCATGGAATCCACGGGAAGGGGGACATTCTTTGGGAGTGGTAAAAACCACTTGGGGTTGGGAGAGGATAGATTGGAGTTTGGGATACACATAAGGTGTGTCAACAACATGAATGGAGTGCAGTTGGGATATAATTCCCTAATGAACCTTTTTAAGGATATTTTCCATGCGATGGGAATGGATGATCTTAGGGGAGCCTTCTTTGATGCCTTGGAACTTATATTTTTATCCCTCTTGTTGGAATTGTATGGTTAAGTCCTCAAAATTCATGAGAATGGGGCCTAGAGTGCGTAACCATTCGGTAGCAAGAAAAATGTCACAAACACCCATGTCTATAGAAAGCATATGGGATTTCAGGTGATATTATCTAATTTGGAGTTGCACATTTTCACATTGTCCTCCACATTTCATGGAACCTCCCCTGGAAACCATGATTTGAAAATTATTGACGACATGGATTTAACAATTGACTTCTTGGGAAATGCGACGATGAATAAAGTTATGGGTACTACCACTGTCCACAAGGATGATGAATTTCCTATTTTTGATGTAACCAATTAATTTGAGAGTCTGGGAAGCAGAGAAGTGAGTGAGATAATTAAGTGAAATCATCGGGTCAATGTCTTGTGAATCAGAGGGTGGGGTGAGTTCAGATGGTGGTGGTAGTTCTTCCACATGTGGAACACCAACATTTTCTTCATAAATATCCTCAGTCATATCCATAAAAACATTTTTTTCCTTAGACTTGTGCCTGGGAAAATATTTTTCATCACAATTATAGCAAAAACCCTTGAGTTGACGTTCAACCATTTCATCCCTGGTTAATTTTTGGATCTTGAGGGGAGTTGCAGGACAGGCATAATTGGTGGTTTTAGGGAGAGGAGGAAAGGAGGTTTTGCAGGTCTAGGAGGATACAATTTATTGTTCTTCCTTGGCTCATTGAGTAGATTCCAACCAAGTCTGGGGGTGTGCCATGAGAACATGGGAATGAATTTCATCTTTGAGGCCACTAATAAAGCATTCCCTAAATAAATCATCTGACATGCCCTCCGTTATAAAATCCAAGTGCTCAAATGCAGAAGTAAAGTCCTCCACTATCCCAGACTACTTTAACCTGGTCAAGTAGCCTAAATGGTGGGTTTCAGAGTCAAAGTCATCATAAAGTTTGGGCACAAAATGCGTCCACACAACATACCCTTGGCGTGTCTTTTTTCTCCATTTCCACCATTTCCATCATTGTCGATCGAGATGTAGGACGCCATAATGAAGCTTGTCTAAATCATTAGTAATGCCATGCAAAGAGAAATAATGTTCCATTTGGGTGACCCAGCCTGTGGGATCTGATCTATCAAATTTGTTCACATCAATTCTAGGAGGGCAAAGGTCTTGAGAAAATTTGGTACTATGGGGACCTTGGTAATGGGAAGATTCATGGTCGTCCTGATAAGATGGTTGTTCAAAAGAGAAAGGGTTCTGGGAATGTCCCATGAAGTTTTCTTTGAGTTCTTTGAGGTATTTCATGTGGGAACATTGTTCCTTCAGGATATTAATATCCAAATTGATTGAGCTAAGGTTGAAATTGATATTCTTGATGTCTTCCTGGTTCTAGTGGGTGTGAGAAATAAAGGTATTGAGTTCTTAGGCTCATGTTGTAGCCATTTGGAAAAATGAGAAGGAAAATGGTATAGGGTAAAAAATAGGGGTCTGGAGGGGTGTGTGGGACCATGGAGAAGAAGGGTGTCAAGTGATAGGTACCATTGCGATCAAGGAGAAAAGGGGGATCTAATGGGATAGGGGCCAAATAAGGGTGTCAGAGAAGGGTCAGGTCCACAAAAAAATGTGTTAAAAATGACAAGTATCACTAGAATTGGGGCGAAGAGAGGAACCCCATGGGATATGTCCCTAAGAAGTGTGTTGACAGGACCACTATACTTTTTGTTTTACTCCTACGGAGTTATACTTCAATCTGAAGAATACTACAGTTTTGAAATGCCCAAGTTCTTAATAGGAATAAATGTGTAGTAATTTCGCAACCCAAATGCAGGAGGCACAATTGTGCATCCATAGATCTTGTTTTCTTAGTTTTGTTTCCATCCGAACGATTAGGGTATACAGGGTGTCTACAAGCAAGGGTTTTCCCTATGCTATAACTCTTTGATATATGTGTGAGGTCCAACAGTAGTACTCGACCCAATGATGCATTCCCCCTTCTCTCCTCGGGGTTGCGCGACCTCTCAGTCAAGTATCTTCAATTCACTAAGCCGAATCAGCTCTTTGGGCCTCTGCTAGACCCTAGATTTAATTTACACAGGTTCCTTTTGGTTACCCACACAGGCTCGGTTCACCCGCATGAACTTTCTCTAGAACTTCTTGTAACCCTAAGTGGTGAGTGCTAGATCCTCTACTAGGCCCTTCTTTCTTATGACCATAGGCCATGACCTCCCACTATCCCCCTTCAGGATTTTGAGCTTCCACTGTTTTGAGTACAACTGAATCTAAATTCCCCGAAATTTGAACCGACGAAATGACTCGGACATAAATCTATGATCTACGATTCTCCAACAACCAATGCTTGTGATTCACTTCAAGACTTTGGCTTTGGAGGTTCTGAGTGTTCCAAACACCTTTTTCCCTGAAGTGCCTCGTAACCGAAGTTATGGATCAAGCACCACATGCTCACCTTGATTGACGATTAAAACACATCCTGTGTTTCCACTTCGGGTGACTTCCAGTCAATTCTCCTCCACTCTCTTATTCTTTCTCGGAGTGTCAATCCTCCAAAGTAAATATCCACTCTCCACATGTCCCTTCATTCATCAACGACTCTTGTTGGCTCCAACCTTCGAGACTTGTGACCTTCATAATTTTACTCTCCAAATTCCCCGAAGTGTCCTATCACTGAAGTGATAGATCTGACGCCACATGTCCAAACCACTGATGTCTAGGATTAGCTTCTTACTTATAGAACTTCGGACGACTTCTGGTCAATGGCTCCACTTCATCCTTTCCTTTTCCCTAGAGAGTACACTTCTGGATTCCACGATCTAATGATGCATGTCCCTCTCATATCAACGACCACAATTGACTCCGACAATTCGTCCTTCAAGAGTTTTGGATTCACCACTCTCTCTTTCCTCCAAAGAACTCTTCTTCTGAAGTACGTGGATCTCTGCCACTTGTCCTTCTAGATCCAACGGTCCATATTTCTTTGGTCTTCATGACTTCACAAAAATTCCTCTTTGCTCCATGCAAATATTCTAGAGATTTAGCTTCTAGACTCTCTGATCTACTACCATGTATCCCCCTTGATACTGATGGCCTCGATTTACTTCGCAACTTTGGGACTTTGGTGATCTCACTCCTTGAACACTTCCAAACCTTAGAATACGCGAAGTGTCGAAGGACTTCGAAGACTATCCTCTGTACAACTCTCCTAGATCTCACAGTCTGGAAAGACCCTGATTCCTCCGAATGGATCTTGCTTATTGATTGGGAAATTTTCAGTGGGCTCCTCCCTACTGAATAATTTCCATCTGTTATCTCTTCTGAGCTGGTTCCTCCTCGAAACTTTAAAATTCTCCTGGATGTTTCTATGACACTTAGCCGAATTTCGACCATGTGTGTACCTTGCAACATGCTTCTTTCACTTAACCCTTTTCTGGGAAACTGTTCACTCCTTGCAAGAGTTCTTACACGACCCAATTGTTCCTCCTGAACAATATGATGTTGAGTGTGTTTCTGCCTACACACACCTTGCGTGGTCCCTTGCACTCTTTTGCAAGTAAAGATTACATATATTTCTTCTGAGTTTCTGAGTCAAAATAGACTTTGTCAATGCAATCCTTACAAGTAAAGATTCACATTATCTCTCCTGAGATTTTGAGTCAAACTAGACTCTATCAATACACTCCTTGCAGACATTATGCACTCCTTTCAAGTAAATCTTTACATTATCTCTCCTGAGCTTCTGAGTCAAACTAGACCCTGTCAATGCACTCCTTGCAAACAGTATGCACTCCTTGCATGATCTCATAGAAGAGAAACAATTAAATAATCCTAACAGATTCATACATTCAACCATGTAATGCATTCATAACATAAGAACAAGTAATAACAAAGAAATGCAATTAAAAAGAAATCCTACCATTCATTTAGATAGACACAGTAATAGAAACACCAAACATTTTGGATCAACGCTTCACTATTATATTCATTCAAATGATATGTACATGATATCATAAAACTTTGATAAGCTTCAACAATTCAACAATAAAAACTTCAATAACTTTCAACAGCCTCATTCGACATACAATACATATATTTATGCAAGAAGGGATGATAGATATTCTCCCTCTGACTACCTTTAGTGCTATCCTATCAAATTAAAATCTTTCAACTACTAAGGATTATTACAATAAAGGATCGGTAGAAACATATAAGAGCAAATGCTTCAGATCTGTACTGATATTAAATACATTAAATAAAATACAATCTCCATCGATCTCACGCAATGGTTTAGCCTATTAGTATTTAAGAACTTTAATTACAATCCTTTGAATATATTTATATGATATTCCATCTTTAAATTAAAAATCACTTCAAAATGTGCGCTAGGGCGCTAAGTTGTCTTCCACTTGCACTTTGATGACGATGCTCCTGCATCACCCAATAGCTCGGGGAACCAACTAAGGAGGTTAGACCATTCCATTAGTTGTACTACCCGACTAACCAGGTACTAGAGAGTATCTTCCCAAGTGTTTTTTGCGGTGGCACTATAGCAGTCCTAAGACTGATCGGTTTATATATGGAGGGATTCAATAGATCTAGGTCGATCTGTATACAAGTGTTTTCTGATGCACTACCACTTGAAGGGGTACCAACATCAGTTACAAGGGTGGAAAACAAATGTGCGCTTGAGTACCACTTGTATTTCCCGCATGTATGACTCCCTGACCGCGGTTTTATTCGCGTAACGACATATCTCTATTGGTTTAAGACGTTGGAATACGTCTCTACCCTAAAAAAAAAATTAACCCACAATTTTTTGCCAAAGAAAGTGCTCTGATACGACTTGTAGTATTCCAGATATAAAATAGTATGAATAACATAAATATTTTAGCTAGAAATGGCAGAACAACAATGATATAACCAAGACAATACCATAATAATACCAGAATAACACTAGAAAGAGAAACTTGATTAATGATACCAATGTTCACTTGCCTCTTCGAGGGGGAAACACACAATAGTTCATATCTCTATTACAATAATATCTAAGACACGATTTATCATACCCTCTACTCCTATTTATACTAAATCTATGTATCCAAAAGAACAATCTAAAGGAAGATCCTTCTAGAAGCGGAAGCTTATATTAGGTCTTCTTACATTTGACTTATTCTTCCTTATTGCTAGGAATTATTAATATTTCCCTTTATTACATGGAATTATATTATTCTACCTATGTGAGGGGTTAGGGAGGTTAGATCCTTAACAAAATGGCAACAACCACTCCCTGAAATTGAAGATTTGCATGCCCTCGGGTAATACAAGAGTTGTTCATAGGGATATATTTTGACAAATCAATGTAATTGCTATGGTGGCATTCTTTTTTATCTGAGTGTGATGCTGCCAAAGATGACTATAATGTTGATTGGTGAGATAATGTACGCGAGTTCCCATAATGTTTTGAAAAACAATAGAAATGATGAAACCAATCTTATAATGTGCACAGTCAATGGTTTGAAAGTAAATGGAAAAATCCATGGAAGATCCTCCAAACCATAATTGGTAATAGTTTCAAAATATCCTCTCATTCATTTCCATAGTATAATATGAAAAGGTTAATGATGATATCAAACACCAACAACCCATTTACATCAAGCATAAATCCATAACAAATTAACAATGAGAATCTCAAACACCTAAAAATGCTAAAACAAATAGTCATCAAATCCACGGGAAAATGTGCAACAAAATCTTCCTATATGTGAAGGAAGTTCCCATGTAGGTGATACAAAACATAAATGACCATTTGCAAATAGATTGTTTCCATTAAACGATTTATGCTACTACCCAAAATATGATAAAGATAATGTTGATCCATGTGGCCTCCCATAAATATCAACAACAACAACTTTTAAAATTGTGAACCAACATAAATGAATCTGATACCTCTATTTTCTTATATAGGAATGAATTCTATAACAAATTATTCTATTATAGGTTCTTGTGGGGAAACACATTCATTTCTTCCAATAGTTTCATGGGCTTTTTCATGTCAACCACTGCTTTGTCTGTTGTTGGTTCTTGTGGAGAAACAACAGTGGCTTCTTGTCCTCCTGTTGGTAGTTCTTGTTTGGTAGAAATAAGGGCTTCTATTGTAGGTTCTTGTGTGGAAACAATAGGGATTTTTATTATTATCGGTTATTTTGTAACAACAATAGTGTCTTTTGTAGCAACAATTGTATCATTTTATCCATTCAACAAGACTATGGGAGATGATTCCATGGGTCACATGGAACAAGGGATGTTTTGGAATGAACAAGGATGGTGATGGATAGGAAAGAGTGATAATGGCATGGCTAGGATAGGTAAATAAATGGAAAATGTCCCCTCTCAAACTAAAGATATTTCCCACCCCCAATAAATGGAAAACGATGAGGAAGTAGGACAAATACCTAAGTGATTTTCCAAATACAAATACATATCACTCAATGAATCGTGATTAAATAAAAGAGAAATAAGAATACTTGAACCTACCTATGGAGTCCATAATGTTTGTAGGAGTATGGTCTACAATGATGTAGAAACTTTACAAGGAAGATAAATGCAGAGCTCGAAACATGTAGCACAATGTTGATCTGAAATAGACTTATGATGTAGTAATGGTGTTGGAGATACTTCACACACACCTATGATTTATTTTTACTAAGGTTTTCCCTATGTTTATTAGTCATTATTTATTATTCTATAGTTTGGGGAGAATATTCCTCTAGGAGAATATTCTCTTCAGTCCACACTTCAGTTTGATCAGTTGAGTGGAGTCTAGATGACACATTGGGATTATCACCATGAAAAATTGGGATCATCACCAGCTAATGCGCATTGTCCTTGGGATTATCACCAGACTAGAAAATTACTCATGATTACATGATATGCTCCTCACTTCACTATGTTTCCGTCAGTTAATTGAATACTGAGAGACTAGTTAACTCAGACTAGGTGGCAGTTCAATCCCATAACTTCCTAAGAGACTAGAGTAGGTGGCAGTTTACTCTCTTAAATTTTGGTGTGTGTCCATATCACTCTAGACCACCACTATGGCACATTGAATTCTCCTCTAGTGCACATTAATTGAGTTATACATAGTATATCATGTGTAATTTATCATTCATTCATTTGGTTAGTGAAAATTCTTTTATTCTTTCTCTCTTGCTTCTCTTTTCTCATATTTTCTCTACAAATTGTGTATGTCATTTGCTAGCTAGATCTATTCTATGCAGGTTCAACACATTTACAAATGGATCTTGGAAATCATTATTCATAGAGTGATATGGAAATCCTTATTTAGAGAGAAAATTGGATGGATCATTTATTTCTCATTTTATTTACAAACCATGTCCACCAACAAATTGGTTTTCAAACAAGATTTTTCTGACTTCTCCCAAAGGGTTTTCACAGTCATAAATTTTTATTCCCAAGGAATTCCCTCCAACAAGCTGGTTTTCAAGCATTCCAAGGTCTGATGGCACATGAGACAAGTTTTCACCATCAAATTTATTAAGGGAAGGGATATGATATCATGGAAACTTGGCATGTAAATGGGCCAAGCTGACTTTATTGTGTGGGTTAGGGGTGGGTGGAGCAGAAAATCATGGAAGTGATGGAGTGGTGGAGGTTGAAGTTTTGATTTAGTTTTAGTGGTTATATGAATTATATTTGTGTAAAGGTAATTGGATTTGATAGATAACCACATAATAAAATGATACTTTATGAACTTCCGCATGCATGTATCATCGAGCTAAGAGGAAGGAAATGTATAGGCATACCATGGTGTTGGTGAATGGGCATGATGATCATGATATCTTCTGGAAGGATCCCTTGATAACAATTGCATGGTTGATGTAGCAATGGGGAATATGGAAATGACACTTGACTTTTGGAACTTTTTTCTTCAAACTCTTTAAATCAATTCTTCATTTTTCTTGTTCTTCGATCCATCTACAACATTGATGAAAAAGTTGGAGCAATAGTGAAACAATAAGGCTATAGTAACAACTATAGTGGCACTATAAAAGCATCATTAAGGATGAATATAGCCTCATACATGGATATTGATTATGTTTGGATAGTATTCCCCTTCTCGCATGAAATGTTTTCTTCAAGAATCATTTGTGCATGAATTGAATTCTTTAGTCTTCCCAAGACCTACAAAACACCAAGCACTTACCTACAATAAAACATGAGATCATGGAAGAAGATAGGTGTACATAATATCTTCATCCAATACATATGTAAAAAAACAACAACTAGTTACTTATAAAACAAATCCAAGGAAAAATGAATGAAACAAAATTCATTTTATACCTATTGAGGAGTGGTAGTCGCCTTAGACTACCTGGAAGTATTTTGTTGATAACTTATTCGTTTCTTGTAAGATTTGAGTGATTCCAAATCCAAATGAAAAAATATTCATGGGGCCACTTCTAATAGAAAAAGGTTTTCATTTTTTTTAAGGTGATATCCTAAATCTGCTTAAAAACATCCTATAAAATAGAGCTGTTTTCAAATTCCCACCTAGACCAACAATCACTAAATCGAGTACAAATTTTTCTTTTGATTTCGGATTGAGTTGATTCAAATTGAGGATGAAATTATATGTATATATGTATCTCCAATAGAAACAGGTTTTGAATCCAAGAAGAACAGATGGGTCAAGTATGCCAATGGACATCCTAGGAGACAAATTTTTAGGAGTGTTGATTTAGGATAGGAAGTTAGTAGTTTGGGTGTAACTTTCTCATATGATATCAAAATTGAGTGATTCAAATTGAATAGTAAACTAGATTCATAGGAGAATATACTATAGAATATTGTTTTCAATATCTATCCAATTAGGCATAAAAAAAGTGATTGTCCCAACTTTGTCCCTGAGCTGCCTACTCTACACCCAGTCAATGTTTTGGTCATAACATTTTCATTTGAGATCCAAATTGAGTGATTTGAATTGGGTTAGAAGATATAATTAAATTTGTATTTAGGATAGAAATAAGTGTTAAAATTATTCCCATTTGGACCCTCAAAACATGACTATCCCGACTGTGTTTTTAGTGAATTCACCAAGCCAACATTCCATAAAATTCAATAGATAAGTGATAGATCCCAAATGGTGATCCAAATAGATGTGAATACATCCACATAAAAAACAAATCAAGTATCCAGTGCCTATATTGTGTGATATGACCTACAAAAGATCTGGCATAAAATGCAAAAGCAACATGTAAGTCAAGAATGAGAGAAAAATCAAACATTTAGTCAACATGTGTCATGAGAATAATGGGATCCTAACATAACCATCGTGAAAGTCCACGAAGTTAACCATTCACTTAAAAATGAAATTGGTATAGTGAGATATTGACATAAACACCATGGGGATTCAAGAGAGTCCACAAAGTGTCTCACTACCCATGAAATAGTTTCCATAGTTGTTCATGACATTATTATTTTTGCATGAAGATGTCCTTGAAATTTTGATCAAGAATATATTACCACTATTCAAGCCATTGAGAAGTGTGTATTTGACATTATTCCTAAGATCAAATATTCTAAATGTGGGAAAAGATAATAAATGGAGAATCAAGGGGTGCAAGAAGGGTATACAATAAATGAAGAAGGATGGTTTAATGGATAGAAGGGGAGAGAAAGAAATGTTAGGACGAGGATGAGATAAATAAGATGATAAGGAAATTATGAAAAGGAGAGAAGAGACCAAGGAAAGGTAAGAATAACAATTAATAAGAAACAACAGAAGAGGAAAGGGAAGCAAGGGGGAAAAAGAGATAATATGGAAGAAGGAATCTTAAGAGGGAGAAAACAATAAAATATATGAAGAGTATACAATTAGGAAAAATAATAGCATATAGGAGTAAAAAGGTAAAGAGAAGTGGTGAAAAGAGGGGATAATAAAGGAAGTAGGATGGGTGAATAATGAAATAAAACTAAAATCCTCAACAACCCAAGATGCTACATAAAATTAATGGAAATTAACCTCATACATGATCATCAACATTGAAGGCTTCTACTCCCCCCTGCACTTTATTCAGTAAAATTATTATTCATCAATTCCTTATTCCTCTTGCCAACTTCCTCAAGGATTTGGTATGTCCATCGATGTCCTAGCTGGTGTAATAGAAACAAAAACTTGTGACATGAGTCTATTGTAATCAGAGTTGCAACAATGGTCAATCATTGTTATTCAATTGTCGATGTTGCAACATCACAACTAGTGTTGCAACAATGCATCTGATGTTGTAGTAGCCATGATAGGACCTATAAATCACTTTCCAACTTTAAGAGGAGATTAGTATGATGCCCGACCCTTACTGCATTGTGTGTTTTTGGGAGTTATTTTCCTTTTATTTTACAATCTGAAAAAATAAACACACCTCATAAGATGAAAGGAAACACATGTCAAAGACATTATAAATGCACACTTATCAAAACAAAAAAATAAAACAAAATTGATATTAGAAGGAACCTTTTACCATTGACAGTTCCCCGACAACAATGGCAAAAATATTGGGTCATTTAATCACTTTCTTAATTTCTCAAGAAGATAGTTAGAAAGACTGTTCATTTATTTTTCAATTCGAGGTTCATATAGAACTTGCAAACTATCATGCACTGTATATGCAGGAAAAAATATTCTTTCTATGTGTTGTATTCAAAGTATCAATGATTACGTTTGTGGTTGGAGTATAGAAAATTATCAAGATATGGAAAGTTTATACAGAAATACACACTTGTTGAAATAGAAACACACATTGCAGAAATGAAATCACATCGATAGGAAAGTAAATAACGTAAGATGTGGTGGACACATTAGCTCCTTGATTTCAACCACTTGTGAGGATTGGTAAGTGGTGGATTGTGCTAGTATCATGCTCGCAATAACCTACGTGGGTTGGCTAGAAACACACAACACATAAGGAGATCTAATCTAAATCACTCTTGTAGGAAATTAAATCACACTTGCAGAAACGAAACACAGAAGTTGCATATGTATCAAGAGTATGAATCAGTTGTCTCCTGAACAAACCCCATCTATGTGTAGTAAAAATTATTACATAATTGAAACTCTAAATTACTTTTGCAAAAATTTAATTTCGCACCACACTTGTTGAAAATAGATCACACACGATGAAAAAAATAGATTAACTACTTCCTGGAAAAGAAATTAACTAAGTCCTCGAAATCAAAGCCTAATCCTTACCAAGATGATCAATGTCATTACCCAGAACAACAAATATAGTCATTTCATTAAGCACAATTATTCAACAACATATACGAATACTTGATTGTATAAATAAACACAACCTTGCATGAGTAATCTAATTACGTGAACAAATTGAACCAAGAAACTAGTTAGAGAATTAAATAAAATAAAATCCTACATGAATTCATAATGAAATTACACAACAAGAAATGAAGGAAACCATTTAAGCTACACAACACTCTATTCTATTGGAGTGGGCCCTGCCTCCATAGAGTAGAGTGTTGATATTGTTCTACATCAACAATCACAACATAAATTAATTAAATTAATTAAGATGATCAAAATAAATCAATATATTACAAATATGGAAAGGAAATAAATCAAATGAATTAATTAAAATATAATAAAAATATTATAAAATAAAATTTAAAATAAAAAATCACTAAATTATTCCATTGTCATTTGGACATTGCTCTTAGAGTCCTCCATGAATAATGGAGAGAGTCTTCTATTTTATACATAAATTCAATGGAAAATAGAAATAACAAATATATAAATAAATCCATTTATCATTTAATGAATCCATAGTGGATACAATAAATTCGTAAATAATTAATAGTTTCCATTATCCTTGCTAACAATTAGCAAATAATAAATATCTTCCAAGATATTTTGGTAATAATTATCAAATAATAAATAACTCCAAGATATTTTTCCCAAGAATTCCAAGATCCTTTGCTAACAATTAGCAAATAATAAATAACTCCAAGATCTTTTGCTAACAATTAGAAAATAATAAATAACTTCAAGATCTTTTGCCCAAGAATTCCAAGTTTCTTAGTTAACTACTCAAACCAATATTTGGTCTTGGAATTGCAAAATTATCTTTGTATATTTGATTTTCGTGGACTACTATTATTTCTTCATAGATCCATAAATGAAAAATATGTGACAACATGGCTCACGGTTCCAATGGCTCAAGGTTTCGGTGTTGTCTCACAGTTCTGATGGCTCAAGGATCCTTGGATGAGTTGCAACACAACAGTTGCAACAAAAAGAGATGCAAGACGAGAGTTGCAACATGGGAGTTGCAACACGGGATTTGAAACACATAATAGTTCTCTAGTGAGTTGCAACAATGTTCAAACTTGCAACAAGAGTGATCAGAGTTGCAACAATGTTCCAGAGTTGCAACAATAAGCCTTAGATTTGCAACAATGTTCCAGAGTTGCAACAACTACTATAAAATGTTGCAACAATGTTCCAAATTTGCAATGATGTTTAGAGTTGCAACAACTACTATAAAATGTTGCAACAATGTTCCAGAGTTGCGAGGATGTTTAGAGTTGTAGTAATGGAAACAAAAATACATCTGGTGGCGATATCACATTCTGCACAATAACCTATCTAGAACATCGTCTTTGCACATTAACTCAAAGATAAATGCAAATATGTTATTTCTCTAATATTTAACCATAATTCATATGAGATACTACATAAATTCAATGGAAATCACCTTGGTTCTAAATCCTGCATATAAGCATAAAAATGGATTAATAAGCACTAATACGAGGTTATGGGTAAGCAAGAAGGGATTAAAAATAGGGAAAGAGGATGTAAAAATGATGAGAATTCCATGGCTCAATAGTAGCCTCAAGGCTTGTATGTGTTGGTTCTTTTGTGGAAGAACCTATTTCCTCTCCCTTGATAGTCGCGGTAGCTTATTCAATAGAGGAATCTCTTCTAGATGGTTCTTGTGTGGAAACCACAAGGATTATTGGTACTAGTTCTTTTGTAACATCGCTAATATTTTCCTCAAAAAATTCTATTTATACTGCCTCTGCAATAATGGCAGATCTTGTGAAATGCTTCTTAAAATATAAACATACCACATAATATGTAGCACACTGTTACATGTTCAACCTGAAGGAAGTGTGATGGAACAAGATTAGTGGCAGACATGCAACAACAAAGCTTCTAGTGGATTGGTAGAAACAAAATCTTGGAAATATTTATTCAACAATATCTGATTTGGTAGAAGTGGTTACATGAATGATATTATAGTAGATTAATTCATGCATCTATATGAAGGCATAATACTTTGTATGAGACTTCATAGAGAAAGAAAAAAATTCCTCATTGTTTATCTTCATACCATGTGTTATCTAAAATATAGTGAAAGAGATACTAATGTGTCTTGGACATCTCCCCGACAACGACACCAAAATAACATGCTATTTAATTACCTTTATATTTACAACAAGAATAATAAAAGAGATTATCATTAAATTATCAACCTAGGGTCCAAATACTTGCAATATGTCGTGCAGTATATATGTAGGATCCATGTTCTTAACTTACACTATTTTTATAATAAGCTTCTATGGAAAAGAAAATGCATTACTATCTAGGAAAGAAAATGACGTTGCAAGAAATTAACATACCACATATTCTAAGAGAAATAAAAATTCTACAAAAACTAAACAGACTTGCAAAAGTAAAAGAATGTAAAGAAAATCAAACTGTAAAAATAAATAAATTCAAAAAATAGGAAATGAAAGACTACCTAACATACACAACACTTTATTCTATTGGAATGGATCCTTCCTCCATTGAATAGAGTGTTGATATTAAACTACATCAAAATTAAATTCATCTCTCATTGCTTCTACAACATTGTAACACACCCAAACCTCTAAGCTTATTTAGGATGATGGAATGTTCGATTTCCTCTTCCTATTTTCCTAAGAACTCAGTTATGATCCTTCATCACCTCTTTCCATCGTGGTGTACATGAGAACTTCTCTTATTACACAATCTAATTGTGTCTAATATACTCACTCTACACCCAACTTCGGACAGGTTTGCATAAGAAGACTGCTACATAGACTAGGAAATAAATATTCCCAATCAGAACATTGTGATTCACTCTGTGAAACTAGAGAAATGGTCAGTATTGAATCAGGTTTTCTACCCGTCGGGGAGGAAGGCTACTTCACCCACATTCTATCCCGATCACATCACTCCGATGGACCTCTTTTCGACAAATCCAATGGTCTTCGATCAAAGAAATCAACTGTCTCAATTAAATTGATGCCTCAAACTACACAATGGTTAATTCCTCTCCCATCAGTCATAAGGAACATTGGATGGTGGGGTCCTCCAAAAATATAACGACTATGGTTTATCTAAATACCTCTCTCAGATCAACAATTCCTATCCACTCAATAGTTCCTATCGACTCAGGATATTATGCCATCAGAATGCATATTATGCCATTAGAATGCACCTACTCCAAGAGATCATGAGAATTATTTATCGGTTCTTCTCCTATGTAAGTCCTCCAATAGATCCAACAATTCTCATATCATCACTCATCATGGTCAGGGATCACTTGGAGCTCCAAAGATGCACGATATTTACCGGTGCCACTCTTTGTCTAGGTTTTTCTCATTGGAATGGATCATTCCAAATCAAACAACTCTAAACCCATCAACATCCTCTCTGATAGTTCTACGATCCTCTCATATTCGAGCTCTCAACATTGGGTTTCCTCCATTGAAATACTCTCTTAGACCCACTTTGAAACCTTCTCAATCCCTAGTTTTCGATAGACTTCTCATCCTAACACTGGGGAAAAAATGACCTAGATCTCATCGAATTGACCTCCAATAGATCAATGACCCATACTTACTTAGGATATTCCCATCGATATTCCCCTAATACTTCACACCTTGTGATTTTCCTATGGCCTCACATCATGACAGGATTCCTCCTAAGGCCCAAATATCTGACCAACAATCGAGATCTTATGCTTCTGTTGAATTAAGGATTGTTAATCCTCAGGGTTCAAATAAGGGTTATCAATCAAGATAAATGTTATTTTCACGATTTAGAAATACGATAGTATTTCCAGACTCTCCACCAGAGTTTAAATAGGATCCTTTAGGCTCATACACCATTATGTAACCAACTCGGAGTAATCTGCTCCAAAATACCAAATGAAGATCTTACATTCTGCAATATTTCCATTCAAAACCAGGGGGAAATCACTTGGTTAATGGATGGTCTAAGACTTAACAGTCCTAAATTCTCTCTTGCAAGGATTTATCTCACTTCCCTCAGGATACTAGACCACTTCTCCGACAACCAAGAACACTCTACCCCAAACACCCAAATGAAGATTTTACATCTTGCCAGATTTCCATTCAAGGGTTGGGAAGTTTACATGAATACTAAATTGTATTGACCTTCTTCATTTATTCATTCCTTGTTAACAATATTGGTAATTAGGAAGGTTCTTTTATTCCATTTAACTCAGGAATTCAATATCATTCATCTAATCAAGTCTACAATATGAACATGAAACAATCTACAACCATTATTAAGCATTGGATTGACATTACAATAAAAACAACTTATCTGTCTAGTGATGATTCCAACCAGCCAACTGAATGAGGTTAAATTCCTTTCCTCCCAACCATAGGATATGTTTCATGATGATTTTATACAACATTCCACCCCTGTTCTAGGCCATGATACCATGAGGGGACTATCTAACCTGAATTCCAAATCAAGAAATGGTTCAGGAAGGTTACTCTCCTTCACTACACTGGAAACAACTGAAGTTTTCCTCTTCCCATTGAGCTCAGGACCTCCATGAGTTTATCAGACACCTTCACAACTTTATTTACTCTATAGAATGGAGCCCCTTCTCTACTTCATAGTCCCTCAGTTACCTCCCCTTACCAATGCCAATTTCCTTCCAGTAAGCACAAAGTCGTGGTCCTCTATTGCTCTAGTATAGATATGGGTCTTCGATGTCTAGGGTGATCATTCAACTCTTGGGAGAGATTTTTATTTTCTTTAGAAAAAATTCCAAGATCTTCTTCATTGATTAGAGTCGAGGGCATTATCTCCTCTTGATTATTTGCACCATTTTTTTGTGATTCTGCAACTCACATCTGCATGCAATTAATCTCTGTGTATCTGTGTGCTCTCTGTATTCTCTTTTATATGTTATCCACTAGCCTCTTTTATGTGTGTACTGTTATTTTTCTTCATACTATGTGTGTTTTTCTCTTTCTTTTCCCTCTTCTTCCTCATTCCTTCTTCCCCATTGGAAAATTCTCCTCGTCCTCGGGATCTTGGATGACTTCTTTTAGAAAGAAGCCCACAATGTCATGCTTTTGAATCAAAGGGGAAAATATTGTGCATCCTTTTGGCTAGAGTCTCAATAGACCCTTCACTCCTCCAAGTACCAAATCAATCAACAATTATAACTACTCAAACACCCACCCTGGCCACCATTAAGAGGTCCCTTGGGTCAAAAAAATACAGGTATGTTGGATAGGTAGCACATTCAATTCATGCAAGTGTAGGATAAATTTTTTAACAAGCTTCTTATTTTCCTCATTCAAACTTCTCAATTCCACCTCATCAGTCCCACGCATGGTATCCTGGCTAGTAGTCAATTATTATTTCCCAATCAATTGTCTGGTGTGTTTTCATTAATCATAAACACAATCACATGCTTCATAAATCACAATACATTAAGTCTTAGCTTAATTGCATCCATGGGGGAAAACAATGTGTTAGATTCCCCTCCCCCCTAAATAAACACCATCCTTGGTGTTTAAAACACCATACATACAATTTATACAGGAAACAAAAATGGGTATGCCATCCTCATGGAATCTTCTAGTTCCCTTCTGGCCTCATCTTCCCCAAAGTGATTCCATTTCACATTGAATTGAATGAGGACTCAGTTCTGGAGCAATGTTTCTCTCCTATCCATGATGCATTGAGTTTTGGTATGGAATTATCCCTCTTCTTCCACCTATATCACATTCCAATAAACTACATGATTATATTCATGAATATACTTCTTTAATAAATATAATGGAACATGTTGTGATATTTAACAATAGGTGGAAGGGAATGTCTATACGTTATTGGTCTCACTCTTTCCAGGACATTAAATGGTCCACAATAAGAGGGTGATAACTTTGCTAAAGTTCCCATCCTTAGGGAACTCCTCTTGGGTTTTACCTTGAGATACACATGATATCCCACCTTGAATTCTTTAGGAGTTCTATTACTATTTGCACAACTCTTCTTCCTATCCTAGGATGTTTTCAAATTCTAGCTTATTTTTATTACTACCTACTCCATTTTCTTTAGCAATTTTTGTCCAAGTGTGATTCTATCCACCCTATTGTCCCAACTAATTGGAAATATGAATTTCCTACCATACAAAGCCTCAAATGGACTCGTATTCAATGATTCTTGATAACCTTTGTTATAGGAAAACTATACCAGGGGTAGATATTATTTCCATCATTTGGGTTGATGCATGAAATGCATCCTCAACATGTTGTTGGATTACTGAGAGGGGGGTGAATCAGTAATAGCATAATTATAATTCTTTTTCTTCAAATTTTATATCAATGTAGAATTATTATCCAATAAGGAGCAGTAAGAAATAAACAATCACACACATACAGAGTACACCATTGTTTTATGTGGAAACCCAAATCGGGAAAAAACCACAGAATGCTTTTTCTTATATGTCTTGAAGAATTACATTCATTGGAAGCACCAACTTCCTTTGTTTTCCAGATGCAACTGGAAGGAGACTCCAACCCCCTAGTTTCTCAAACTACAACCTAAGGGAAGATCCAAATCTCTAATTCTCTGGCTACAACCAGAAGGAGGCTACAACCCCCTATGTTCTCCGGCTATAACAGGAAGGTGGCTACAACCACTTGTCCTTGCCTCGTCCTACCACCCTGAAGTAGAAGTAGAATGATGGAACCATTGTCACACTATCACTGTGAGATATACCATTGTAAACCTGTACCAATAAATCTTAACCATGCATCAACCATGCATCAACCTGTACCTCAACGTGTAATCAACCTGTACC
>SNQJ01S0003016.1:153652-222204 GCA_010110895.2 Picea sitchensis
AGAATTAACATTCCAGTAACTATATTAATATTGCAATTAAGCTTCATCTTTAGCATTCAATGTAAACAATATTAATGTTGCCATTAACGCATATAATCTTTGCAATTTAACAAATATTAAATATTCGATTCGACATCATAATAACTATAACCGTAATCCTTATAGCTAAAAATGACCATAACAATAACACTATTTAAACTTACACTGTTTTAAATACCAATTACATAAAAAATTAAATAACAATTAAACAATGTCATTACCTTTACATTTCATAACCTAATCGGACCGTTACCTTTTGATTGCAATTATTCCATTAACAAACAGGAGGTTACATTAACTAAATCATAATAAATTGTTGTTCATGGTTTCAAGGACCTTACCTTCCCTCTTGCCAATAAAACGATTAATCAACTTTACAAAAGTCAACATATCATTATTTTACGACCCCATAATAGTGTAAAGGGCATAACCCTAATATTACATTCGAATGCTAACATAGCAGTTTTCGTTCGGCAAGAACATTACCACTACATGTTCAACCCATACAAGGTAATAAGATCACTTTAGGACAACATTGCAATAAAAATACAACTAAGGATGCAGGACTTAACGAGTTAAAATCATAATAAGGTCCTAGTGTACATCACATCAAATTTAAGGAACCTTTTTATTGTAATTCATATTCGTTTCAGCACAACTGAAGAAGTAAACGTTGGTTGGGGAATATCACAGTAAATTATATTGCTTCATTCAAATAAGGTAGGTTTCTAGGTTTTAAGACTAACAATTAAAATGGTTGCTGCGGTGAACATAGGTTGGAAAAGAAGAAGGCTCGTATTTAAAAGGGGTAGATTGTTGTAGGAAACTAACAATTAATAGCTGGATAAAGGGGCAGATGGATGGATTTAGATTAAGGGGGAATTTCTAGTGGACAGTGACGGAATAGATGAGAATGCATTGTTGATCTAAAAGGTGGATTGTTGCCCAAATTGCAGTTACCTGACGATAATTAAACTTACAGGAAAGGAGGCTGTGCAGTCAAATAATGAACGAGCAATATTGCAGTTATATATCAATTAGTTAAATAACAATTAAACTTAAGCGTAAGGAGGGTTCTCTCCGAGTAATGCACCCAACCCAAATCGGACTCAGGTTGCCTTAATGAGGCGCTCAGGAATAAAATAATTAAAGTATAAAAAGAGCAGCCAGGCTATGACATCTGCGCCTGTTTATTCTCCAGAGGAAACGCAAACCAAAGGACGCTGTCAAAGTTTTATGGAAACTCCGGCCATGTTTAAGTGTTTACTGCGCACCCATCAATTTAAAAACTATGAACGCAACCGTGCTTCCCCCTATGCAAACCCACTACCGCGCTCTCTGAACGAGGTTTAATTCGAATAGCTATGAAGGAAGGATGCAGACTGTGCGGAATATTCCCCCTGATTTTCTCTGACAGCTCTCATCCGAATCCCAATAGTAAGAACTTCACAGTTTCATGAAATAATCAACATACAATAATTAGCATGCCCAAAACCTTTTTTTTCAGGCATACGTGAAACTTGGTTTTCAGCTAAGGAGCTATGTCAATGATTGTGATTACTACCGAAGTAAATTTTGATGCACTTAACTCATCATACCCTTAGTTAAGGTGAGAACTTGGGAAATTCATGTCAAATTTTTAGTTCTTCTTGATGCAAAACATCGGTGGAAGAAGGAAAATCGCCTCTTCACCGCTGCTATCGTAGCCACACTGCCATCTTCTAATGCACCAGATCTTACTAATCTAGCATCATCAGATTCCTTGCTAGAATTGCTGCTCTTCGAGGTTAGAATTGACGACTGAGGACAACCTGGGAGAGTGAAAAGGAAGCTATTCAACAGCCGGACAATCTGTGTAAAGTTTAGGTCGAAGGTTTGGGTCCTCAGCCCAGCAAGATTGCAAAATAAACACCAATCGTGTGGCAGATCAACAGGAATAGTGGTTCTCACTCACGGTATGAGAAAAGTCACACGGAGGTAGGCGTTGTTCGCTCACAGCAACCCTAGGGCATGAATCAAATCAACTATTCTATGTGAGGAAAAAGGGAAAAACATGCTGCAACAGGCACAGTAACCCCGCGGGCATCAAAACAAAAGAGATCAACCACACGTACCAACAGTTAGGCAAGAAGGCGTACAACCGTCCACCACACCAGTCAATAACAGGACTCTGAACACAGTAACCCAGATAAGCCCGTGATAAGACACAACACCGTAAAAGTTTAAAATCGCATCAGTGAATGGGAGAATGGAAGTTGGCAGCCACAAGCGCAAAAGAACCAGAAGACTCTGTGAGAAAACAACGGTGCAAGGGGCTAGGTAGCACAACAGTCGCTATACCTAAAACTTGTTCGGATAATATGCCTGTCTAAAAGCTCGACTGTGCTATCTGGCGTTGTGGCATCTCCTTCATCTGATTTTACAATTTTAAATTTATGTGGAAACCTGCCATTGAAATTTCGCAAGGAGAATACACCCAGCGAAATATAGATATATATATGTATATATATATATTTTTTAGGCAACCTGTTCTTATAACGAACAGAATTTGAAACAATAACGGCTAAAACGTAGAAAGGCAAGCCTATGCTCTGAAAGGCCATTCCACAGTGTATGAACGAACTACGGCCTTATCCATTTCCCCCCTCCCCCTTTTTTTTTTCAAAACTGGACATTAAAGGAGGATAATATAACTCTTCCAGGATTAAAACACCTGGGACATCATATTCCAAGGTTAAACTATTCCCGGATTAAAAACACTTGGTAAAAGAGAAACAACGGTAAATATTTGGTTAACAAGGTGAGGAGAAGCTGTAAGAGTTCATATTCACGCCAATAACCGATACTACTGTTTATAACCCGATTCACACCATAACCTCAGAACTACAGTTGCACAAAAGCCATTAACTACAGTTTATAAATATGCATAGCAAGATAGAATGCCCATAGATTTACATACCTGTGTCCTTAACGCTTGTAACAATGTTTCTTGTGCTCCCGCCACTCCAGCTCCTGCTTGTCGACCGCAACGAACTCACCGGTACCTCCCAGCCAAACGCTAGGGGTACTCTCCTTCCCCCTTATCCCCCCAAGCCGCAAAGGGGCCACACACAATCAGAGGGTAACTAGCTTCTCAGCTCGCCTCCAAGGCTGAGCTACCACTCCAGTCTGCTGAGAATCCCCAACTCCTACTAGTATTCAGTCCAGTCTCTCCAGTCTGGCAGCATAACCATCCCAATCTGGAAAAAGTCCCCTTCTTTCCCCCTCCTCTTTTCCTTTATTCAGACTCAAACCCTAATTCTCTTTTCCCTTAGGTTTTCCCCCCTTTTTCCCTTTTGAATTTCTTACTTTTCTTTTTAATTTATTTGGTTATATTATTTTATTTTTTCTTTTCAAAACTCATAGAGTATGTGTGCTCATTATTCATTTCCTTTTAATTTTTACATGCTTAACTTTATTTGTTTTAAAATTGTTTATAAAATAAATATACATATATGTATTTTCATTTTTCTAGTTATAAGCATGAATTCATCTTTGTAGTTTATCATTATCCATCATTTAATTTACCATTAATATATATGTATATATAGGATAATGAGAAATTAAGGCGATGGCAAACCAGTATAGGGGGAAAATAAATGTAATACATAAAACGAATAAAGAGGAATTACGGGGAGGGATGGCGATATAGTAATGTGAACTAGACAAGTAAAAGGGAGATGGATACTGGAAGGTCAAGGCGATAGGCTGATGGAGAATTGGTTAAAAGTAGACATGGATAGTGAGGGGTTAATGGTTGAGTTATTTTTTTTTTTTTGTTTTAATTCTCTCTTTATTAAAGGTCACACTAAATTCCCCTCCCCTTTTTTCTAGAAGGTCTTGGTTGCCAGGAGAGCTCCTTCAACCACCTTTATCGCTGACGGTGCCCTTCGAGGTTGCGACATGCATGAGGAGGTGCCACTTTCGCCCTCACAGATTTCTTTTGGCGGCGTGCCGCCGGGATGCACCGTGCTCAAGTTACCACTGCCAGCTGGGACTTTCTTTTGTGCGGCGGTACTTGCCCGCCGGGGATGTATGTGCTCCAAAGGGTGCCTTTCGCCCGATTGAGCGGTGGTGAACCTCTAAAACCAGGTGTCTCAGCGCAATTGAACTATTAGAGGACAGGGCTCAGGAATAAGGCCCAGCCTTATTACTTATAGAATCATCGTGGCGTATGCAGCGGTCGACCCTCCGCGGCATCGTAATGGGTCCTCTCGAACTAGGTGTCGTTAACCTATAGTTTGAGCCGCGGCGGGAGTGCTAGCGGTGATTGGCGATTTATCCACCCTCTCCCTCAACCTCTGCGGCAATGGGTATTGGCCCCTTTACGCATGTAGTGCATTGACGAAGCTATAGATAAATCCTGCATCACTTGATAATCGTAATAGGAAATATCCACATCAAATCATCAAATCCATTGAAACATCATAATAGTATATCAACCAAAAGCACACTCCACATTTCGGTCCAGGGTCAAAGAGTTCTGGAGTCTCTGTATCCTCCAAGGTCAAAACCACGCACTCGATAAAGCGGGTCAATGGCAGTCTGCATCAAATAGTAACCGCATCAGCAATAAATACACGTCAATCCACGTCATAATCGATATAAAGGTCCAATCAAATAGTAACACATCATGTCATCTGTCAATCACATCATAATCCAATATAAAAGGTCTAACATCAAAAAGGGTCCTGATCACTTGCGAGCAAGTGTCCTCAAATAATAAGTGTTCTCAGTGCGCCAGAGCGGGATGTTACACATATCCACTAAACTTTTACTAGATCTATAACTCGATTCCAAATAATTTTGACTTTTCTATCTAATACCCGCACTGGCTGAACCTGAAAATCTCCCTCTGTCTCTACCTGAATCATATGCCAATCAATAACATGGTTAGGATCATGTACATGTTTCTTTAATAATGAGACATGAAATACATTATGCACATTCATGGAAGTAGACAATGCAAGCATGTATGCAACTGACCCTATTATGTCCAATATTTCAAATGGACCATAGAATCTGGCTGCCAGCTTTGTAAAACTACCCAATTTCAAAGATCTTTTCTTGGGATTCACTTTCAAAAGTACATGCTCCCCTACTTTAAATTCTCTAGCTATCATTTTCTTGTCTGCATAAAATTATTTTCTATCCTGAGATGCCTTTAAATTCTTCTTGATCTTAACCACTTGGTATTCCATGTCCTTGAGTAACTCCGGCCCAAGTACCACTCTATCTGTTGGGTTGTCCCAACTTACTGGAGTATTTCATTTCCTACCATACAAGGCTTTAAATAGGCTCATTCTTAATTAATCTTGATACCCATTATTATATGCAAACTCAACCAAGTGTAAGTAATCTTCCCACTTAGATGGATTATCCATCACATACATTCTCAACATATCTTTAATTATTCAATTGACTCTCTCTATTTTCCCATCTTTCTGGGGATGATATGTTGTTCTAAACTTTAGATTTGTGCCAAATCCTTTAAACAATCCCCTCCATAAATTGGAGGTAAACTTCATATCTCTATTCGAGACGATTGTCCTAGGTATCCCATGCAACCTAGAAATTTCCTCCATGAAAATTTCTGCAATATTAGCCACTGTATGCATTGTCTTCACAGACACAAAATGAGAAGCCTTTGTTAATTTCTCAACCAACACCATGATTGAATCATGTTTCTTATTCGTTCTGGGTAATCCTGTGATGAAATCCATGGTGCTCACTTCCCATTTCTTCTCTTGGATTGGCAATGGATGCAACAAACCTGCTGGGTGCCTATGCTCAGCCTTCACCTTCTGACATTCCATACATCGAGAGATGTAAGAAACAACATCCTTCTTCATTCTCGACCAAAAGAACTAGCTTCTTACTGTTGTAATTGTTTTCTGGTAACCAGGATGTCCAACATACAGAACATCATGCATTTCCTTCGGTACCAAATTCCTCAGTTCTCCAGAACTAGGAACATAGATTCTATTTTTATGCATGAGTAATATGTCTTCCTTTATCTCATACTCCTTTATTTTCTGTTGTACATCTCCTTGTTGTAATATTTCCTTTACTTGTACGTAATGTTGATCTGTAACAAGACCATCTAAAATTCTTCTCTTCAATTTTGACTGATGCGTACTAACAACAGTAGCATGCATGGTATGCACTCTTCTACTAAGTGCATCAATAACTTTATTCTCCTTGCCCTTGATATGCTTGATATCGAAGGCATATTCACTTAAAAATTCCAGCCATCTTGTTTTCTTGGCATTCAATGTTGGTTGTTCAAAATGATACTTCAGGCTAATGGGGTCTGTCCTTAATTTGAATTTCTTCCCCATGAGATAATGCCTCCACATCCTCAAGGAGTGAACAATAGAAGCAAGTTCCAAGTCATGTGTGGCATATTTCCTCTCACGTTCCTTAAGCTTTCTGGACTTATATCCAATGAAATGTCCATTTTTCATGAGGACTCCCCCAAGTCCCTCCTTACATGCGTTTGTACATACCACGAAAAATTCATTTGGGTCAGGAATCTTTAACACAAGTGCACTATTAAGTAATTCCTTCAACATATTAAAATTATTTTCACACTTGAGTGTCCATTCAAATTTAGTTCCTTTCTTTTGCAAATAAGTGATGGGATGAGCAATCTTAGAGAACCCTACTATGAACCTTCTGTATTAACCAGCTAATCCCATAAAAGACCTGACGTCTGACACATTTCTGGGTGTTGGCCATCCTCTAATGGATTCGATCTTCTCTCGATCTACCCCTATGCCCTGCTCTGAAATAATGTGTCCCAAGTAATGGATCTTATTTTGATAAAAAGAATACTTACCCAACTTGGCATACAACTGATGTTCTCTCAGTACTTACAATACTAGTCTTAAGTGATGTTCATGCTCCTCTTCAGACTTAGAATAGATAAGTATGTTATCCAATAATACTATGAGAAACTTATCAAAATAATTTCTGAATATGTCATTCATTAAGCACATGAAGACAACTGGTGCATTAGTCAGTCCAAATGGCATCACTACAAATTCATAATTCCCATACCTGGTCCTAAAGGATGTCTTATGAATGTATTCTTCCTTGATTCTTACATGATGGTATCCTGCCCTCAGGTCAATCTTTGAGAATATATTTTCTCCTCTTAGCTAATCAAAGAGGTCATCAATTTGGGGTAGAGGATACTTGTTCTTTATAGTGTACTTGTTCAACTGTCGGACATGAATACACATCCTCAAGGTTCCATCCTTCTTTTTGACAAAAACTATTGGTGCTCCCCAAGGTGAAACACTTGAACATATGTACCCTTTCTTCAATAATTCCTCCAACTACATTTGTAATTCTTTTAACTCTGGTGTGCTCATTATGTAAGGTGTTTTTGACACTAGGGAAGCTCCTGGCACTAAATCAATTGAGAAATCTATCTCCCTTCTTAGTGGAAATACGGGTATTTCTTGGAATGCATCTTCAAATTCATGTAGTACTGAGAAATATTCGAGGCTTGGCCCTTTTATATTATCTGTCTCTTCCACATGAGCTGCATACAATTGACAGCCTTTCCTAAAACATCTTTTTAGTTGTAAGGATAAAATCTCCCTTATAGAGATGGGTCATGGAACTCCTTTCACAATGCTCTATTTTCCATTTCCATCAAGACATGTAAATGTCTTGTTATGACAATCTAGGGCAACATGATGCTTGTCCAACCAATCCATTCCAATTAGAATATCATAAGACCCCAATGGTATGATATTTAGATCCATACTAGTATTCATTCCATTAAGACTTATGGAACAACTTCTGACCATATCATGGATTCTTCTTTTGGTTCCAGTGGCTAACTGAACCAAACTTGCTTTTCCAATTTTAGTTTTATCCAAATATAATCTATCCACTATATTAGGATCAATGTAACAATGACTTGCTCCTGAATCAATCAAAATAGAAACAGGCTAATTTATGATCTTACCTTCCACCTCAATCATATTGGATTGGTACTCTTATTGTCGATCATTTAAAGCTACATAGATTCTTCCCATATCTTCAAATGTTGTAGCCTCTTGGATGTTGTGCACAATCTTCACTCTGTCCTTTCTGTGTGGGAAATCCTTGTACAAGTGATCTTCCTTGCATCCCTAACATTGGATTGGTGGTCTTCCCCTTTTCCCCAAGGAATCTTCCTTTTTGAAATCTCCCTTAGCATACTAATCTTGATGATTTATATTAGGATCATTCCTATTGAAGGAAGGTTTGAATCCTTTCCTCCTCTGACCAGACTTCACATTTTTCTTGTCCTTCCAATATTTCTGCAAATATTCTCTTTCCTGGCCTTGCTCATACATGTATTTAGTCTTCTTGATGGCTTCAGTCAAGGTCTTGGGCTCATCATACTTGATATTTTCCTTATAAAAGGTTGGAAGTCCACTTAGAAATCACTGTATTTTCATTTTCTCATCACCAATAAACCTAACATACTTTAACAATCCCAACAAATTCTTCTCGTACTCTGCCATAGTCATGCCTCCCAACCTGAGTTCAAAGAACTCTTGCATTTTCTTGTCATAGAGATGCTCTGAGAGGTAATCCTTCTATAAGTACTTATTGAATTGCTTCCAAGTGATCCTAATCTCATTAATGTGCTCCACTTGATTCAGTTGATCCCACCACATTGCATCTTTCCTGTGTAAATGGCAGGTGGAAATCCTAGCTTCCATATTTGATAAATAGTTATGCAACTGAAAATATCTCCTGAGCCAAAGAAACCATGCTTCAGGATCACCTTCCCTTTCTCTTTCACCCTCAAAGGAAGGTGGATTGAGCTTCCTCATCTCTCCTTGCAAACTATCTACCTCTTGTTTCCTTCTTTGGTTTCTGACAAGAGACACCTCTGGACTACTTACGGGATCATTTGATGGATACAGTTTTCTTTCTGAGTAAGGAGGTGAGTGGTGTCCATGAGCTCTACTAGCACTTCTGGAATAACCAAATCTTCCATGATCATCCCTTCTTTCATGGAACTTGCCTTATTCCTCTTGTCTTGAGTTTGAGCCCTTCTTCATTTGTCTCTGCAACTGATTTAAGCTATGCAACACTCAAGCATTTATCTAACTTTTCTCTCTCATCAATCTCTCATTGTCTACTTTGTAGCTCTGCACTTCCATATTCAAGCTTCTTACCGTTTCTATTAACATTTCCTATTCTCCTTTTCCCTTGCGTCCATTGGACTCTTTATTTTCATTACCAACTTTGCATGACTGGAGGCTCCCTCGCCTTCTTCCATTTCCTCAATACACATCCTAAGATGATGTGGTTAAACCCCTTAATTCTGCATAATGTTCTTTACAAACCATGCTACAGGTCTTTTTTTTTTTTTTGGTTCATGCAGATCATATCCCCATTCTTCGAAAATAATAGTGTCATGTTATCCTTGGCTGACACATAATTTCATCATGCACAGGCGCTTCCTTCAAACCACCTTCCCAGGTGGCCATGACTAGAAACCGCAGATAAATCCTTCCTTAGCACTTTTCTATCTCGATGACCACCAATTTGTTCCTATCCCTCCTTCCCTCATATCTGAATTTGCATATTACCACGACCATGACCCTACGCTTAGCTGAAAATCACTTTTCCAAAGCTTCGGGACTTCAGAAATTTCAACCAGGATTGGATCAACGATCCTCGTCCTCTTTCACAATGAACAATCAAGATCCACTTCGGGACTCCACGCTTCAAAGATATCAACTTTCCTTGCTTGCCTCCACCCAAAACTCTTTTACTCGGAGTTCATGATCTGCTGACGGGTGTCCTCCCACAGATCAGTGACTGTGAATTGCTTCGGCTCTTCAGGCTTCAGAAGTTTCAAAATTTCCTCCTGCATGTTCTCCCGGAGTTCTTTCACCCGAAGTCAATGATCCTTCGATGTGTGTCTTCTAGAATCAATGGTCGATATGTACTCCAGTCTTCGGGCCTTTGGGATTTTTTGACCCAATGCAACTTGTCACATCCTTCCCCACTGGAGTGCCCAGTCTCCAGACTGTACGATCTATCACCATGTGGTGAAATACTGGAAGCGTACATGTGGCCCAATCGGGCAGGTGACACATGTCATGATCTAACTGACATTTCAATACTCCATATGCTCAAAAATTAATGACACATGGCACACATCCCATGTGTCCACGTCATCCCAAGTGACATCCGCAAGCCATGTCACTTCAACTCTTCTAGCTTCGAGACTTTGTTTGTTTCCATACTGGCACACTTACAATTCTCTCAAACTCTGAATTCCCAAACTGACCAATTTGTCGCCATGTGTCCTTCTAGATCGTATGACTAATATTCACTTCTGGTCTTCACCTGAATTCCATGGATCTGCACCACGTGTCCTCCTTAATCTAACAGTTGAGGCTTACTTCGGGTCTTCGAACTTCAGAAATATCAAACTTCAAAACTTATCTGGCCCCACTAGATTTTATCCAAAGCCCTGTATCTGGTGACACATGGATCTCAGCAGATCAATGACTGAGATCCTTTCAGATCTTTGGGTTTCAAAAATATCAACCCTCAAACTTCATTTTTCCCCGAAGTGTGCAGATTTCTACTGCTTGTCCTCCTGGATCGGACGATTGCAATTCACTTCAGATATCTGGGGTCCAAAAATCTCAATTCTCAACTTCTCCTTGATCACCTTTTCCCGGAGTGATTTCACCCGGAGAACACGATCGGTTGACGTGTGTCCTCCTACATATCAATGGTCCCTGAATACTTTTGATCTTCAGAGGTTCATCGCTCGAGCACTGGAAAGTTACATCACTACATGCCTTTCAATTTGGGGGGGCATGCATCGATGGTTTGGATTAACCCTTTTTTCACCTTGCAATTCTCCTGATGCTGACATGTAACCCCATGGTGAAACCATGGTTTGGATTGTGGGACCGCCTTGGGAAATTACCTCTCGTACAACTTGGTTCCCTGCAATGCCTCCTGTCCCTTGATCTCTCTCTCTAATGGGATTCGACGGTTGGGACCTTACCCATTTCTTCCTTTTCATCGGACGACCCCTGTTCACCTGTCCTCCGATCCAATGATCCATGATCTCTCTTGATCCTACAGTGGCGATCACTCCTGAATTCGAAGGGGGGCGGTCACGATCCTTCAAACCCATTACAATGGATCTTTGATGATCTAACTCCTACGTAGATTCTGCAAGCACCATTCTTCCTAACCTTTTTAACTTCACGGTCATAATTCGATCTCGACCTCGAGACTCTAACCAACACACCTAGCCCATATTGGCCCAACATTTCAACTAGAAGCTCTGATACCAAAATGTAACATACCCAACCACCCACAGGCCGGGGTAAGCTACCTTCAAGCCCACCCTTGGACTTCTTTCTCTTACCGATACCTATTTAAAATTTAAGGATGCATAAAAGGAAAGACTTTAATGACATGCACAACAGTATTCAACAAGCATGCCTAGTCTAAAGATTAAATTAAACGATAATTAAATATATAGCGGAAATACATTCAAATACATGAAAATGATACCATAACAGAGAGAACTTATCTTTATGAAATATGAAACCAACTATCTGCAGACCAAGGATGTTCCACCCAACCGTAGACACTACTGTTCCAAATCTCAACAACAACATCACCCTCGAGCTAGGGCTATGAATCCACAAGGATGGTTCCAGATTGTTACTTGGATTCCCGAACCAGTCAACACCCAATCTCTCACAGGCTTCCCAACTCTCACAGAAATCCAAGTACCCATCTCTCTTCAACCCAGCTTGCACCACCTAAGAGAAAGGACCTCCACCCTTCTCTGCTACGCAGTCCCTTAGGCAGTCTTTCTCCTTATTCGGGCTCTAGTGCAACTGGTCCAGAATCTCAATGCTAGAACTCTCGAGACTCGTATCTATGAGAAATGATGGACACAGGCCAACACATCTCAGACATGGAGGTCTCATATCATAGCTGGATCACACCAACAACCACTACATCCAACTATCTCGTGGATAATATTTAGCAGTTCAGCTCCCTTTCCCAAGCCAAGATGCAGATGAGGATGGATCAATGAATGGGTGAGTGAGTGCATGAAAGTGCATGAGGGAAATGAATGAACGTATAGGAAATCAGTGAACAAGCCATCATTCGAACCCCCCCATCAAACCAGAGGTAGGTTTAATTAACTTCATGGGGAATCAAGAACCTCCTGGCCTTCCCCAAGAATATCATGTAACCGATCCCCTCCCTTAGGAAAAAGGGTAATTAACATAGGAATAAACATGTATCCACTTAATCCCCCTCTCTCGTGGAATCATATCCCCCTATAACTCTAGTCCTTGTTCGTCTAGCATCCAACCATGTACTTATTATTAATAATGATAAAAACATTATATGTCTTGGGCACACTGGCCTTTTAATAATTGTTTGGTCACCTTGGCATCTCAACATTGTAATAATACATTATTTAAAAATGGGGGTTCAAAACCTGGGGTGTTACACAAATCCTCTATAGAGTCTTCCCACTAGATGAATCTATGGAAATACTTCCACTAGCTCTGCGCTTCTTAGCATCACGATTCATTTTCTTGGAGGAACTCCTTTTTACATTAATATGGGTGAATCCATGATTCTAGGCATCTGAAGGGGTCTTCAATTTCTTTGACTACTGCAACTCTTCATTACTAATGTATATACCTTGTTGCAAATTTAATTGGATCTATGATAAACTCTACAGTAATACTAAATTCAAATTTGCCTTCTATGCCTGAGCTTTCATTGTCTTCTTTCAGACTCTTGACAGTGGATACCAAATATAGAGGGGTTTCTCTGTTCCTAATTCTAGTACACTCTTCATCCCTAAAGTGTGAGGTGTCCTCAATGCTACACTACATAATTCACCCCTACTTCCTTTTTAGTACGTCCTATGGCTAAAACAATGAAACACTATTAACCATTACAACAAAATCATTGGCATAAATTCTCGACCTTGTCAAACATCAATTTGTTTTGAAAGTACCAATCCACGAATCCGTTGTTGTTTATCAATGTTTCTAAAAAATTCCGTTAGTATTCATATAAACAATTAAATATTTTAAGAATAATTCAATAAATAATGTGGGTGAATAATTTTCCTAGTATATACCTTGTTGCAAATTCAATTGGATCTATGATAAACTCTACAATAATACTAAATTCAACTTTGCCTTCTATGCCTGAGCTCTCATTGTCTTCTTCTAGACTCTTGACAGTGGATACCAAATATAGAGGGGTTTCTCTATTCCTAGTTCCATTACACTCTTCATCCCTAAAGTGTGAGGTGTCCTCAATGCTACACTACATGATTCACCTATACTTCCTTTTCAGTACGTCCTACGGCTAAAAAAATGAAACACTATTAACCATTACAACAAAATCATTGGCATAAATTCTCGACATCGTCAAACATCAATTTGTTTTGAAAGTACCAATCTAGGAATCCATTGTTGTTTATCAATGTTTCTAAAAAATTCCGTTAGTATTCATATAAACAATTAAATATTTTAAGAATAATTCAATAAATAATGTGGGTGATTTCTTACGTAAAATTTTCTCAATCCACCACACAACCTTAGTGACCCATTCAAGCCTAGAGTTTGAACTCTTCTCTGACACCACTCTATAACACACCTAACCCACTAAAATTACATAGGATGGTGGGATGTATAATTTCCTCTTCCTATTGTTCTAAAAACTTAGGTTTGAGCATTCAACTCCTCTGTCCATCATGGTAAAAATGAGAAATTCTCGTGTCACAACATCCAACTACATCAAATATACTCACTCTACACCCAACTATTGAAAGGTTTGCATCAGAATACTGCTACATGGACTAGGAAACAAACAATCTTGATCAGACAACTGGGATTCACTCTGCGCAACTAGATTAATGGTAAACAATGAATCAATTTCTCTACCCATCGGGGATATATGATACTTCATCCATGTTCTATCATGATCACATCACTCCCATGGAATTGTTTTAGACATGTCCAATGGTGCTTGGTCAAATAAATTGATGGTCCTGATTAAATTGGTACCTCGTACTACAAAATGACATATGCCTCACTCATCAATCATACGGATATTGACTGATGGAGTCCTCCACAAATATAACATCTATGGTTTATTAGAATACCTCTTGCTCAGATCGATGGTTCCTATCCACTCAGGATCTTCCACCATTGGAATGCACCTACTCCAAGATATCACAATACTTTATGATATATTCTTCTCCAATGGAATTCCTCCAACATATTTGATGATTCTTAGATCATCACTTATCACTGTTAGGGATCACTCAGAGCCCCACTACTACATGGTATTTAATAGCGCCACTCTTCCTCTAGGTTTTCCTCATGAGAGTGGATCATTCTAGATCCAACAAATCTAAACCCATCAACATCCTCTCTGATATATCTATGATCCTCTCATATTCAAGAACTCGACATCATATTTCCTCCATTGAAATCATCTCCTAGACCCACTTCCAGAACATTCCAATCCCGAGTTTTCGATAGAATTGTCATCCTAATAGTCAAACATCAACATCCTAGATCTCATGGATTGGAAATCCGATAGATCAATGACCCACAATTACTCAGGATCTTCCCATCAGGATTTCCTTGGTACTTTTCAGCTTCGAATTTTTTGATGGCATCACCTCCCGAAATGCTTCCTCCCGAGGACCAGATCTCTGATGAATGGTTGAGATCTTCTCCTTCCGCCAAATAAATGGTTTTTGTTCCTCAGGTTTAAAATAAGGGTTACTAACTGGGTTTAAGGTGATTTTGAGTATTTATTAATCCAACAATATTTCTAGACTCATCTACCATAGTTTAAGTTGGTTTATTTGGTCTCATAAACCACTCTACAATCAACTATGAGTACTCTATTCCAAAAACCAAAATGAATATCTTGAATCTTGCAAGAGTTCCATTCAAAAGAAGGGGGAAATCATCATGTTAATGGGTGTTCTAGGAATTAATAGTCATGCATTCTCTCTAGTAAGGATTTATCTCATTTCCCTCAGGATACTAGACCACTTCCCTAACAATCAATAACACATTTCCCCAAACACCCAAATGAATATTTTACATCCTCCAAGCTTTCCATTCAAGGGATGGGAAGTTTACAGGAAGACTTGTTGGATTACTAAGAGGGGGGGTGAATCAGGAATAGAGAAATTTAATCATTTTTAACCATATAATGAAAGTGTTATATTAGTGTAGCATTATCATCCAATAATTTTAGAGTAAATAAACAATGAACAAATGAGAAATCACACACATACACAGTACACGAGTGTTTTTACGTGGAAACCCAAAGAGGGAGAAAACCACATAATGTTTTTTCTTATATGTATTGAAGAATTACATTCATTGGAAGCACCAACTTCCTTTGTTTTCCAGCTGCAACTGGAAGGAGGCTCCAACCCCCTAGCTTCTCAGGCTACAACTTTAGGGAAGCTCCAACTCCCCAATTCTCTAGCTACAACAAGGAGAAGGCTACGACCCCTTAAGTTCTCTAGCTACAACCGGAAGGTGGCTACAACCACCTGTCCTTGCCCTGAAATATAAATGCCAAATGTAGACAACCTGTCACTGTTACTGAATCAACCATTGCCACTGTCAAACTCTCTCTGTCAACCTGTACCAATAACCTATAACAACCTGTACCAATCAACCTGCACCAAACAACCTTTACCAATAACCAGAACCAACATGTGCCATGCATCAACCATGCATCAACCTTGACACATCAAGATGTACCAACATCATCAACTGTACACCTCATGTATGTGCCAACTCATCAACTATACACCTCATGTATGTGCCAACTCATCAACTACTTGTCTCAACCATATACCCAACATGTACCTCAACCATATACCAAATACATACACCAATATAACCATCACAAGTTATCTAACAATTCATCACTTTATCCATAAACCAAATACCATAAACCCTTACATCAAACCATGCACCACAACCTCACTGTTATGTAGACTCAAGCTAAACCAAACACTTTTTCAACCACAATTTTTCTGCGATGATTTTTCTATTGCACTTTTTCTGTCACACTTTTTTTGCCGCACTTTTTCTGCCATAGTTTTCCTGCGACACTTTTTCTACCACACATTTCCTACCGCACTTTTTCTGCTGCAAATTTTCTCTATCAATAACACCTACCCAAATAACCTTTCACAAAAATAGATATTCAAATATATTAAAGTGTGATTAAATGAGAGATATTTTCCTCTTATTTATACTTTCATGTAGCATTACACTTTCCTTATTTTAGGGAGTTCTCCATTTATTTTATTATTTAAATAATTTATTTTGCAAACACTTGACTTTTGGGGGCTTCTATATGACTCATGAGGGTTCTTCAACTTCATATGGCCATAACTCTCTAACTTTTAGGAGTTATGTGATGTTCCACATACCACCAGAAATGACATGACAAGAACTATCCATCTAGGATAGTTTCACTGACCTTCATCTCATTATTCCACAATTAATCATGGGTTATCTAAGCATACTTCTAGGATAAATCAATCCGCAAAGTGTGTTCACATGAGGGATTTTACCATAAGGGGACTACTTTGGAGTTCATCCATTTGTACTTATTATCAACCAATAATGAGTCATATTTACATCAAACAAACTTGGGTCCATTACCCAAACCTTTGTGCTATCAGGATTTATTCAAGGGTTGACATCATTGACAACCAACCTTAATCAACAATCTCCCCATTTGGCATTGATGGAAACACTATGATGTAATACTGAAATCATATCACTCATGTTGCCCCTGGAACCATGCTTCTATCCTCTACATCCTTGTGACCACTGCTCCCCCTGGAACCATGCCTATGTCCTGTGCATCTGATAAATATCTCCCCCTTTGTCATCAATGTCAAAGGTATCTTTCCATCCGAGGCTGCTCCCCCTGACTGATTTGTCCTCTTTATGGTGCTTCCTCTTGTACATCTAAGAAATATAAGATAAGAATTCAAAATCATTCATTTTGGAATAGAAATAACTCCAGGTCTCTGGTGAAGATACTCAAAGGCTTCCCATGGAAGTGGTTTTGTAAAGATGTCTACCACTTGTTCTTTTGTGCCCACATACTAAACTCTGATGTTCTTTTCTACAACTTGTTCTCGTATAAAGTGATACTTGATTGGAATGTTCTTTGTCTTGGAGTGCATCACCGGGTTCTTTGTGATACTTATGGTGCTTGTATTATCACAATAGATTGGAATGGGCTCATCATACTCAACTTGTATATCTATCAGAGTTTGTCTCATCCAAATAACCTGTGTACAACATGATGTTGCTGCAATATACTTTGCTTCGGCTGTAGATACATATATTGATGATTGTTTCTTTCTTATCCATGATACTAAACAATAAACTAAGTAGAACACTGCTCCACTAGTGCTTCGTCAGTCATCAATACAACCTGCCCAATCTGCATCTATGTAGGCAATATGTGATAGATCTTTTCTTTTTAGATACCATAATCCAAAATATTATATTCCTTTGATATATCTGAAAATCCTCTTCACTGCTAATACATGTGATTCCTTTGGTTCTGCTTGAAATCGTGCCACCTATTCAACTTCCTGCATTACATCTGGTATGGAAGTTGTCACATATAGTAGGCTACCAATCATTGAACTATATTTCCTCTAATCTCTAGACTTTGAATCATCATCTTTTCTTAACTTGCAAATGGTTTGCATGGGAGTGATAATTGGTTTGTTTGCAATCTTCCATTTCGAATCTCTTTAGTATTTCTCTGATATACTTGGTTTTATAAATAAAAGTTCCTTGGTGGCTTTGACGTATCTGAAATCCCAGAAAGAAGGATAGTTCTCCAGGAAATGACATTTCAAATTTATTTTTCATATCCTTTGCAAATTTTCGACTTAACTTGTCATCATCACTACCAAAAATAATATCATCAACATAAACTTCAATTAATAAAATACTATCTTGACTTACCTTGATGTAGAGGTTGTTTTCTGCACTTCCTTTTCTAAACCTTGCCTATTGTAGATATTTATCCAGTCTAGAGTACCATGCTCTAAGATCCTATTTTAGACCATACAGGGACTTGTTTAATTTACACACATAATCTATGTTCTCTGACAACTGAAATCCTTCTGGTTGTTCAATGTAGACTTCTTCTTCAAGTTCTCCATTCAGAAAAGATGATTTTACGCCCGTCTGATACACTTTAATATTTTTGGAGCATGCATAAGCTAAAAAAAATAAGATTGCTTCCAATCTGGCAATTGGGGCAAATGTCTCTTCAAAGTCGATTCCTTCAACTTGTGCATATCCTTTACATACCAATCTAGCTTTGTTCCTTGTAACATGTTCATCTTCATTCAATTTATTCATGTATACCCACTTTGTGTCGATTACATTCTTATCCTTTGGTATTGGAACCAATTACCAAGTATCATTTTTTCTCTATTTGATCCAATTCTTCATCCATGGCCTTATTCTAAAATTCATCCTTGCTGGCCTCTTCAAAACAGGTTGGTTCAATCGTAGATGAGAGTGCTAGGTGCGTTTGTTCTGGTGAACATATTCTTCTTCTAGTCTCAACTCTTGCATCTTTGTTTCTAATAATCTGATTTGAAGAATGATTCTTTTGTACTCATCTGCTAGGTGTTTTTGGAGGCACTTTCTGAACTTTCTCTTCTTCTTTTGTCAGATCTTCTTCATCCTCCCCTTATACTTCCTTTTCCTCTTCTGCTTATTCTTCGTAAAGAGGTTCCATTGATTCATTTTCTTCTTCCTTTAATTCTTGTCTACCCGCTTCATCAATTGTTACGCTGATGCCTTCCACAAATTTGTTCAATCTCAGGTTGCAACACTTGTATTTTTTCCTTTTACTTGAGTAACCAAAAGGTACTCCTTTATCCACACGAGAGTCAAACTTTCCCATTCTTCCATCTTCTCTTTTGATGTAGAATTTTCTCCCAAGAACTTTGAAGTGCTTCACATTTGTTGGTCTTCCTTTCCATAGCTCGTAGGGATTTTTTTCAATGTTGTTTTAGAGAATTAATCTATTTTGAATGTGAACTACTGTATGTACTTCCTGTGTCCAAAAAATGTCAGTCAATTTGGAATCCATTAGCATTGTTCGAGCCATTTCATGTACTATCCTATTCTTTCTTTCAACAACTCCATTTTGTTGAGGTGTTCTAGCAACGAAGAATTACCTTTTTATTCCATGACTGTTCCAGTAGTCCATAAATTCCTTTGAAGTGAACTCTCCTCCATTTTCATATCTCAAGCATATTATTTTTGAATCCATTTCATTTTCAACCATTTCCTTGTAGATCTTGAAGTTTTCAAAATCTTTTGACTTATTCTTGAGAAAGCAAACTACAATCATTCTTGTATAATCATCAAATAATAACATAAAGTATTTCTCACCTTTTAAACCCTTTGTTTTAGTTGGTCCAACTAGATCAGTATGCACACTTTCCAGTGGTCTTATCGTTGAATATTCTGTTGATTTGAATTTGATATTTGTTTGCTTTCCTTGTTGACAATGCTTGCATAAAGTGTTGGTTGGTTTCCTGATCTGGGGAATTTATCTAATTGCTTCTCTTTTGTTGACTTTGACAAGGTTATCAAAATGTATGTGACCCATTCTTATGTGTTATAAACAACTTTCATCTTCCTTTCTTACACAACACTTTTTCGTTTCCAATTTCACTTAACACATTTATGTTGCTTGAAGTTCTCACAACTGTAGCAATCAATTTTCCTGAACCTTCTTTTCTTATCTCGCACTTTTGTGAATCGAAAGTAACTTTATGACCTTGGTCACACATTTGACTCACACTTATAAGATTATGTTTCATATCTTCTACTAGTAGAACGTTTTCTGCCTTTGTATTCTTGTTCTCAATTCTTACTGTGCCTTTTCCAATGATTTTAGCTGAATCATCATTTTCAAAGGAGACTGATCCATCTCTTTCCTTTATTAAAGTAAGAAACTTGTCTCTATCGCCTGTCATGTATTTTGAACTACCACTGTCAACATACCAACCACGTTTCTTTTCCTTAGCTTGTAAAGAGAGTGTGCATTCTTCATTGTTATACTGATTATGCTTTCTTATCCATGTTTTTTTTGAGGTTCCTATCTATGACTGTTGTTATTCTGTTGTGGTTCTCTAGGAGGGACTATCATTCTGCAATCTTTGGCCATGTGTCCAAAGTTGTTACATTTGTAACATTCCACTTTGGTGCTCAAGGATTCAAACCTCTTGTAACTTCTTCTCTGTGTTTCACTAGGATTTCTTGGATAACCCTTTTATGTATGACTTTCAAATTTGTTTATGTTCTTGTTGTTATCTCTGCAATTCACAACTTTATGTCCAAAACTATTACATGCATAACATAAACCAAAAAGGATAGTTTGATGCCTGGGAGTTGAAGATCTTCTGAAAGGAGGTAATCTTATGAATTCTTCTTCTTCCTAAGGCCTATCTGTCAGTTGGTGATTCTGAAATCTGAATCTTCTTGGTGGAGGAGTGTCGTTGTAATCTTTCTTGTATATCTTCCTATCCCCTTTGATTGTTTCTGCATAGCTTTTTGGATATGTTTCTTGCTCTGTTGTTTTGTAGCTTGATCCCTTTTCCATGTCATTGTATCCAAGTCCAGACTTTTCATGATGAGTTTTTTGACTGTTGATAATGTCATCCAAAAATTTTGAGTTGTTCTGGATATTTTTCTTTTGAGGGTCCTTTCTTAAAGCGACAATCTTTTCTTCCAAATTTCCAATGATCTTGTCTTTTTATTCTAGTTGTTCTTTGAGTGTTTCTTCAATTCTTTTATCTTATTCTATTTGAACCTTCAAATTTGTGATCATTTTTTCTAGTTCTTGAGTGTCTTCTTTATTGTCTAGTTCCTCTTGTAGTTTTGTTTTCTTCTTTTCTCTTCTGATAACTTCTATGGCACACATCAATTCTTCTCGGTAGTCAACTTCTGCCTCTTCATATTCTTCTTCGACTTCTTCATATTATTCTTCAGATTCTTCTTTATCAAAGTCTTCTACTACCATGAATATAAATCTTTATGTCTCACTGACACTGACTTCTTCTTCATCTGATGATGCGATGTCTTCTTTGGTTCATAAGCTTTTCTTGAAAACTTTCTTTGTGGTTCTTTTTCCTTTATATGTTTGTTTTCTATTTGAGTAACCTTCTTCATTTCTCTTTTTCGTATGAGGACATTTGTTAGCAAAATGACCAATACCATCACAATTAAAACAAATCAAAGGAAGCTTACCTCTACACTTTTCGTTGGTTCCCTTGTTCAATCTTTTGACAAAGTTGGCCATTTCTTCATCATCTTCTGAGATGTCACTGCTGTTGGTAAGTTCTTTTTCTTTTTTCTTTGACTTTTTGGATGCTTTGAAGGCTGCTTTTTTTGTATCTAGATTTTCTTGTTCAGTTATCATTTCATATACTGTGAAGATTCCATGTAATTCATCTATGCTTATTGAGTTCATATATGCTCTTTCTTGTAGTGCTTATATCTTAGGGTCAAATCTCATAGGAAGAGATCTTAGTAACGCTTGAACAATTATAGATTCTTCAATTTCTTCTCCAAATCCTATGATTGCATTTACTATAAATCTCTTTAGCATATTTACAATTTGCAAATTTGGTGAATACCATTTCACTAAGACCATTCAGAAGTGCATTTGTGCCTTTGGAATTATTCTAACTGAGTTTTACTTCTTTGTCATTTGTTGGAGGAACTGCTGGTACTGTGTATCCATCTACAATTGATTGCCTGTATCCATCTACAATTGATTGCCAAAATTCAAATCCATGTGCCTGTATATATGTCTTCATCCTTATGCTCCAAAATGCATACTTATTTCCATCAAAATATGGTATTCCATTTTTATACAAGTTGTTTCTCTCCATAATCCTCCTTTCGGTGGTTAAACGAATTTTTGAAGGAACTCGCTCTGATACCAATGGTTGGATTACTGAGAGGCGGGGTGAATCAGTAATAGATAAATTTAATCATTTTTAACCATATAATGGAAGTTTTTTATCGTTGTAGAATTATCATCCAATGATTGAAGAGTAAATAAACAATGAACAAATGATAAATCATGTGCATACACAGTACACCAATGTTTTTATGTGGAAACCCAAAGCGGGAGAAAACCACATAATGTTTTTTCTTATATGTCTTGAATAATTACATTCATTGGAAGCACCAACATCCTTTGTTTTCCAGCTACAACTGGAAGGAGGCTCCAACCCCCTAGTTTCTAAGGCTACAACCTGAGGGAAGCTCCAACTCCTCAATTCTCTAGCTACAACCAGAAGGAGGCTATAACCCCCTAAGTTCTCCGGCTACAACTGGAAGGTGGCTACAACCACCTGTCCTTTCCCATCCAACTGCCCTAAAATATAAATGCCAAATGTAGAAAGCCTGTCACTGTCACTGAATCAACCACTTCCACTATCAACCTGTACCAATAACATGTAACAACCTGCACCAATCAACCTGCACCAAAAAACCCGTACTGATAAGCTAAACTAACATGTACCATGCATCAACCATGCATCAACCTTGACTCATCAATATGTACCAACATCATCAACTATACACCTCATGTATGTGCCAACTCATCAACTACTTGTCTCAACCATGTACCGAACATGTACCTCAACCATATACCAAAGACATACACCAATATAACCATCAAAAGTTATCTAACAATTCATCACTCTATCCATAAAACAAATACCATAAACCCTTACATCAAACCATGTACCACAACCTCATTTTTATGTAGCCTCAAGATAAAACAACAACTTTAGCAACAAATCACAACCAAAAGACCAATACCCATATGCCAAATACCAAAAACAAAATACCAATTGTATCCCTCAACAAATTTGATATATGTAGCAATATTGAACATCCAATACCATATCAAGATCTAAACCCTAGATCACAAAACATACCTCAAACAAGATGTTCCATATCTCTCATCAATAGACCCCAACCATGTTGCTGCCACGATTTTTTTGTCGCACTTTTTTTTTTCGCGATTTTTCTGCCGCACTTTTTCTACTACGATTTTTCTGTCATGATTTTCCTGCCGCGATTTTTATGCCGCACTTTTTCTGCCGCAATTCTTATGCCGTGATGTTTCTGCTGCACTTTTTCAACTACGATTATTCTGCCGTGATTTTTCTGTCGCACTTTTTCTGCCTCATTTTTTCTGCCCCACTTTTCCTGCCACACTTTTCCTGCCACACTTTTTCTACTACAAATTTTCTCTATTAACAATACCTTCCCAAATAACCTTTCACAAAAATAGATTTTCAATGATATTCAAGTGTGATTAAATGAGATATATTTGCCTCTTATTTATACTTTCATCTAGCATTACACTTTCCTTATTTTATGGAGTTCTCCATTTAATTTATTATTTAAATTATTTCTTTTGCAAACACTTGACTTTTGGGGGCTTCTATATGACTCATGAGGGTTCTTCAACTTCATATGGCCATAAATATCTAACCGTGAGGAGTTATGTGATGTTCCACATACCACCAGAAATGGCATGACAAGCATTATCCATCTAGGATAGTGTCACTGAAAAATTCACTGACCTTCATCTCATTATTCCACAATTAAGCATGGATTCTCTAACCATACTTCTAGCATAACTCAATCTACAAAATGTCTTCATGTGAGGGATTTCACCATAAGGAGATCACTTTGGAGTTCATCTATTTGTACTTATTATCAACCATGACAAGACAATAATGATTCATCTTTACATAAAACAAACTTGGGTCCATTACCCAAACCTTTGTGCTACCATGCTTTCTTCAATGGTTGACATCAATGACAACCAACCTTAATCCCATCCTATTTAAAAAAAACATGAAAATAATGGAAACATGGAAAATTTTCGTGGAATAATCCGCCCATATGTAGTAGTGAATCAACAATACTGACATGTATTGACCTTTCTCATTTATTCATTCCATTTTAACTAAAAAACTTTGAATATGAATAGGAAATAGTCTATAACCATTATTAATCATTTGAATGACAGTACAAGAAAACAAACTTATTCATTCATTGATTATTCCAACTAGCCAAATGACTGAGGGGAAATTACTTTCCACCCAATCGTAGGATATTGTACACTATGATTTTCTGCAACATGCCACCCTCATGATAGGCCCTGATACCACCAGGGGACTATTTTAGCTAATTGAAAAATCAAGAAATTGTTAAGGAAGGTTACTCTCCTTCACTCCATTGGAAACAACAAAGTTTTCCATCTTCCCACTAAGATCAGGACCTTGTTGACGGGCGTGAGTGACACATCGTCAACTAAAAGGTCAAATCCAGACCGGGGTTGTTTAAATAACCCAAGCCGTTTGGAATGAAATGACCCAACGGGTTTAATGGGTCCGTTGGCCAACTAAAGTCCTAAAAATAATAAAAGAAAAGAAACTTGTCTAAACTATATAATGCTAAGAGTATAATTTACTAATTACAAGTGTTCAAATAAAAACATGAATATGTGCATATGATTATATACAATCTATATACAACTTGCAAGATTTACTTGTCATATTGTGAAATGGATGTTCTTAAAAGTGTTTATAAAGAGATAAAGAAAGCACATACATTTTATGTTTTCTTTTTGAATATTTAAAGACCTAAAACTAATGAATAGTAAGAAAAAGTGAAATAAGAATACATACATAGTCAAAGCTAATTCATGCTATCTTATTCCATTAATAAATAATTTGACTAAACAATAAACAAACTAACCTGTAACTAATCGATTAATTGAGTTTATCTTCCTATGTAATTAGATCTCCTAATTGTCCTGCATGTGAGGGAAACTTGTGACAGAACAATGTTAATACTCCGAGAATAAACTCAAAGGCGTATTGAAGTGAGGATACAAAAACATAATGATAAATGTAAAGATATGGTGATCTTATGATAATCAACACTTAGAATGAAAGGAAACTCAATTCAAAGCATTAATATTATCTATCATTTAATATTTAGAATAAATCAATAGTAATCAAATGATAGATTAATCACAAATATAAAAATGGAATAGCAAATTATAGACAGCATCAAAATACTTAATAATATGAAACACCATATGATAACCAAACTAAAGCAACATCAAGCATAATAATACTTCATAAGATCGAGGAAATGCAAGAACATAAAATGGAATAAGCATCACACAGGTCTAAAGCCGAATGGTGAATAGCTTCTCCATATCAGTTCTCAAAAATCACATGTCCATAAAGTATCCCAACAAAAGTTATCTTCACTACTAATAGTGATCACTATTTAAACTAGTTTTGGATTCACAAACTCTTATCATGCAAGATAGAGTGAAATCCCCATAAAATAGATTGTCTTACAAAAATAGTACAAAAGGAAACCAACCCTATAGGAGTTGGTTTGTCAAAAATTATTACATAATAACAAAGTTTTATCAACATAAAAGAAATAAACTATTGAATAATACAACGTATGATCCAAGATGCTTCCTCGATGTAAACATCGCCATAATTATCATTTTCCTGTAGATAGCAAAATAAAATTGATATTCATAAAATAATGCTAACTAATATTCAAAAATAGACTGGATACATAATCAAAGATTCTGTAGCTAGTCTTATATTAACAAAGAAAATCAAAATTAAATCTTTCTATTCAATTTTCATAACAAAATAAAATGAAATAAAATCAAACAAAATCACTTTTACCATTTAGAAATTAGACAGTGAAAGGTCATAAAGTTATGAATTAATGATGGCATTGAAGTTGGTTTCATTTTCTATAATTATATTACCGACTCTTTTGGGTCTTTTATTTGCCAGTTCTACACATGCTTTCAACTCTTGGTTTTCTCGTTCAAGTAGAGAATTGTGAGTAGCCATATGTTTTACTTGTGCCTGTAACAATGGTATGTTGGTGTAATAACATTCTACCCAATCCAAACAATAGTCACAATGTACTGGTGCTATAGAAGGCCGAGGTTGAGCATACTCAGTAATGGATGCTTCGAATCTTCATGTGGCTTGCTTCAAGTCATGGATAATGCCAGCAAAGCCCTCTTCACCTTTCAGAAACAGAGGTAGTCTAGAGACAAAGTCTTATTGCTCAGCTTGACCAGTAGTTTCGTTCCCGAGACAATGATTATCCGTATATTCTAGTGCAAGGAGATCATTGATCTCATCGTCTAAGTAGTGATAATTGACCTCGATCATTCAGATCGAGCTCAAATGATCATGTTTTCGATTCCTTAGAATCCTAGATATTAATCGACCAGATCTCTAATTTCTAAAATTCAAATATGAGCTTTCCTGTTTCTTACTCTTACTATTTTTCTTGAGAGTGGGTTTGTCATTAAAGCCCTGATTCAGCTCAATAGCATGGGTGGGAGAAATCCTTTCTTTAAAATCATCCACTACCTATTCCAATTATTTTCTGGGTGAAAAAATACATCGTGTTTTTTTACCCAGGGGGGTTTGTAAACCAATAGAAATAGGTTCATTAATTTCATAGTCATTAGATAAATTGAAACTTTGAATCTCAGTCATGGGATTATTAGAATTGGGGCTCATATTTAAAGGTGAATTCACTGTGCTCTCGGGTTGGGAAAAATCATTTCGACTCAGGAAGATTTCCCAAGTGTCCCCAATTTGACACAAGTGCGATAACAACATGATTTTTATAAGCCTGTGCTGAAAGAGGCTTGACAGAGGGTTCAAGCCCTATTTCTTATAAAGTTTCGAAAGATCATCAACAAATAGAATGACATGTTTAGTTTAAACCCTAGGAACAACATTAACAGTCGGATGTGGTATAAAAATACCAAACCATATTTGCCTTCTCATGTTATAAACTATTTCAAAATCAAAATAATTCCATGCCATAGGGGTTTCAGAAGGGTAATATGAATACTTTTAGGGCAGCAGGTAGATTCACGAGAGACCATGAACAAGCTCCATGCAACATCTTCCAGTTTTTCATTTTTAAACCACTTTTTTCCTTCTCGCAAGAGTCTTGTCACCCAGGCTATAGAGTCCTCTGTGACCTCCAATTTCACATCCCCGACCTTGGCTCTAATCCCATCAAATGTTTGGGCAAAGGCTTGTGCGATCACAAGGTTGTAACCTTTGAATTTCTGGATGAAGACATCCCAACCGTGAGCCTGCAAATCATTTATGGCATCGTCGTGGGAAAGAAGGGCATGGAAACTATTAGGTTTGATTTGAACCACTGGGTCCATGGTCACTGTCAAATATACACAATAGATATCATGGGAGGGAGGCTTCGACTTCCAGTAAACGAGTAGCAAGGAGAGGCCTATGTAAACCACACCGGACTGATACCTATGAAGTTTGGGGACTGTCATGGTTGATAACTTAAGTTTGGAGAGACAGACAACCAGAGGGTGTGTAGACCTATGATCCATTACACATAATGAATATCAAACCCTTAACCACTATCGAATTCCAATTCAAATAATTAATGGGGGTCATTAATGTACATGACAACAGGGTGAGGTGGAGTTGCGGGTACATTAGACCTATACCAAGTGACATGAAGGCGATATGACTATTGAAATCATGAATCACATATCAAATGTTAATCCAAGGTTTTACGCGTTCATACATTTCAAAAATTAAACCAAACAATCAACCATAGAAACGATTAAGTCATAATCCCCATAATACATGAAAATGTTGTAGTGAATTAATCAATGAGTTTATGGAACTTAAAACTTAGCAACATATAGGTTCCCTCAAAGTGTAATCTCGTAGGTAAAAGAATAAAAGAAAAATACATACTACAAAATGATTACCCAAGCGAAGTTTTAGTTTGAATTGCATGCTTGCAGTCATGAAATTTAAACAAAAAAAACGAAATCTAAATGAAAAACTCATAAAATAAGTTAGCCCAATAAATCGCCTTGAAGCCAAGAGACATAAATGTTTAAAAAATTAAGGAGGAGGCAACTACATAAAATATTTTATCTCTTTGTGATGACTTTTAATCATGATAAAATTGATAGAATTGGTGGCTGCCAACAGACCTCCACAAGTTTATTAGGCACCTTCCCAACTGCATTTCCTCTACACAAGGGAGCCACTTCTCTACTTGATAGTCCCTTAATGACCTCCCCTCACCAATGCTAGTTTGATTTCAATAAGCACCAAGTCACGGTACTCTATTGGTTCAATCTGGATATGGGTCTTCTCTATCTAGGATGATCATTCAAATCCTGGGAAATATTTAAATTTTCTTTATAAAACATTCATAGATCTTTTCCTCTGATTAGAGTCGTGTGCGTGAGATACTCTTTCTCATTTTCACCATCTATTTGAGAGTCTGCAAATCACTTCTACGTGTATTTAACCTCTATGTATCTTCACGCTCTATGTCTTATGTTTTACAGGTTATTCACTACTCTCTTTTATGTGCACATTGTTCTTGTTATCTACCTTTTATCTCTTCTTCCTCATTCCTTCTTCTCCATTGGAACATTCTCCTCTTCCTCAGGATCTCCAATGACTTATGTCAGAATAAATCCTGTGATGTTAGGCTCCTAAATATAAGGGTAAAATCATTCGCATCCTTATGGATGGATTCTCGGTAAACCCTCCAATCCTCCAAGTACCAGATTAGTTAGTAGTTATAACTCCTCAACCACCCACCCCATTCACCATTAAAAAGTCCCATGGGTCAGTGAAATCCGGGTACAATGGAAAGGTAGTGCACTCAATTCATGCAGGTGTAGGATAGATTGTTGAGAAAGATTCCTATTTTCCTCATTGAAAATTCTTAGTTCCACTTCACAAGTCCCACTCATGGTGTCATGGCCAATACTTAAGGATTCCTTCACAGTCATCTTTCTGCTGTGTTTTCATTACTCATAAACACAATTACATGCTTCATAAATCACAATACATGAAGTCTTAGCATAATTATAGTCATGGGGGGAAACATGTTGTTACAAACATATACAAAATAGTTAAACACGAGATTTCTCTTTTTATTGAAAAAATAATTCGTACAATCCCAACCTGAGTGTACACTTCTCCAAAGTATTCATCCCCCTTCAAGATCATAGATGTCAATCTCTTTTATACATAAAAATTTCCAACTAAAATAATAAACATATAATTATATATCCACTTGAGAATCAATGAATCAATTAAAACCACTAATTTCCAATGAATCTAGAATTCCATTGATTGTCAAATTTGTAAGAAGATGTGTGAGTTGTAACAAATTGCTCAAAATATGTTCAAAGTAGTTACTAATGATGTTGGGTCTCCTAGATTCATTGAATATATGTGGAAAATATTTGAATCAATATCAAAATGGATATGCACATGTGGGCATCAACAATCCACCCCCTTTTATCTTTAGCAATTAAAACCACACACAAAGGAAGATTTGAGACAATTTCCATTCAATGGGAAAGTGTTGAGATGTACCTCGTAATTATTCCATTGTAGCAAACTATAGAAACATTTTACTACCATGAATTCATATCATTATCAACAAATGAATGATAGTTACCCAAATTAATACGGAACACATAAAGATATAGAAAACAATATTTGTATAAGTGGGTCTATAGAAATCCACCCTCAAAGAATCAAAACCATGAATTTCATCTTCTATTATCTTCCCCAAGTGGCTACGTGGTTGGTGGTGGTTGATTCTCGCATATGTGGCATGCTAAATATGAAACACATGGACCTACAACCCGTAGATTTGTGGCAAACACTCTGCACCCATAAACTCAAACCCTTTTCAACTTGTATCTTGTGGATATGTAGCATAAGTTATGTAGAAACTATATTTTATGGATTCGTAGCATAGGAACTTGTTCTATAACAAATGGGAATTTGAAGCAATATCTATAACAACTTGTCCAAAAATGAGTCATTACTCGAAATTAAATACAAAATACACACTTTTCCTAATGTTAATCATATTTTCAAATGAAATATTAAGGAAATGAAATGGAAAATACCTTAAGCATAAGTCCAACATTTGAGCATTTAAAATTATTGATACAGGGTTATGGGTAAGAAAAAGGGTTTATAAACAAGGGAAATAGAAGGGAAAAGGTGATATAATCATTCCAAAATAAGGTCCCATCATTCTCCCCAACCAAAAATTTTTCTTGTCCTCATGCGACCTTGTATCCCCATATCTATCTTTCAAAGTTAGATGAACCAGGCCATAAGGATCCATAAATAATGATGCTTCTATATTTTTACAATGCATAATTACAATGTTTGTTGCTAATATTTTTCCATTTACCTTAGATGTTCAACAAAAAATTGTGGTGATAAAATGTATTAATCTATTTCATAGCAGCATCTTGAAATCACTTCAAATAATGGATGGCCCATTTTTCAAAGTCTTCCTTTCTCATTCGTGAGTTAGCTTGAGACATAGCATCATTATGATAACAAGGAATGAATGAAAATAGATGATAGAAAAAGAAATTGATCCATCTAATGATATATCACTCATGGACCACTTGAATGATTTTGGAGGTCATGGTTATGTTCAAGAATGGTTTGTGGAAGCTACAACGTGAAAGAATTACCTACAACGTATTTGTAGCAACCTAATGTATCCATAGTAAACATTACTGGCGTTTTGTAGAAAGCGTTATTAAAGAGTTTAAACAACTTTTATAGGTCTGATAAAGAGTTGATTTCTCTTAAAGTATACTCTGCGTATTTGAGATTTTGTGTGGGTGTGTCTATCCCAATTTAATTCTTACTTCTACAAAAAATATCAAATACTCATCTCACAGATCTTGTGATATGAACAAATCATCAACTATGCATTTGTAACTTGTGTTGATGGAGCTGCCAATGAAAATGCTAATAGTATAATGTTATGTGAATACTCAAATGTATATCATCATCATGGAGTGATTTGTAATTCACATCAACTTAAATATGTGAACCATTGAAATGAATCAAGTCTCATACCTTCAAATATTGATGAAGAATCAAGGGAAACTCATACCTTTATCCAAACTTTAATTCCTCGTGATTTCCTTTCTATTGTATAATAATTTGGAAATAGCATTTTTTGAGTAGGAATTTGTTCTGCAATAGCTTCTTCTACTGCAAATTCTTATGTACTAGCATTTTCCTATTCTTTAGCGGTATCCTCAACTTGTCCATATGTGTTAGCTACTAATTTTCGTCTGCTATTGGTTCTTGTGGAGCACCAGGTATGCTTTCTTATACTTTTTATACTAGCTCTTGTGGATAGGAAACAAAATTTTCCTTATTCTTTGCTACTAGATCTTGTGGAGCAGCAATAATGTTATTTCTTGATTTTCTTAGAAACTTTTGTAACATCAGTACATATAGTTCTTCTCTTTCTTGGATATTCATGGGGCATTTTGGAATGGATTTGGAATATGATGTTATGGTCCAAATAAAGTGGTGAAGGTTTTGGATTGAAAAAGGGTAGTGATGGTGTGGTCATGATAGGTAAACCCAAGGTTAATGTCCCCCCCCCCCACTCAAGACTTTTTTCATCCGTGAAAAAATGAAGTAGGACATAAGTAAAAGATAGGAAAGGATGAAGTGATTTTCCAAATGCAAACCCATAAAATTCATTGAATTTGATAAATAGTTAGAAAGAATAAGTGCATCTACACCTACCTAAGAATTCCATGGAATATACAAAAAGTATAATAAATCCTAAGAAGTAGAGGATCTTAGAAAAAATGGGTCTCCGTTACTTTTTCTATCTTCACTCGTTATGTAGCAGGTTCATCACAATCTCTCATGACAAGAGTTTCTATAGAGAATACCCCTAAAAGTGTGTATAAAGTACTATCAACAATATTTCCACTTGGTTTTGAAATGTCTTAATTAAGACCTCAAGTGTTTCTTCATTGAATTTCTCTATTTTTGGTTCTTGTGTAATAGTAGTAGGGATTTGTAAGGTTGGTTCTTATGTAGAAGCCTCGGGGCTTGTAGGTGTCGGTTATTGTCTGGTAGCACCTATTTCTTCTCCCTTTCTCATTGTGCTATCTTTCTCAGCAGCATAATCCCTTGTACCTAGTTCTTGTGTGATAGCCATAGGGATTATTGGTATTGGTTCTTATGTAAAAACATCAGTATTTTCCTTGAAACTTTTTATTTATGCTAATTCTGCAACAATGGTGGATGTTATGAAGTGCTTCTAAAAATAGAAACATGCTACATAGTATGTAGAAAACTATTATATGATGAACCTGGAGTAATTGTGTTGGAACAAGATGAGTAATAGGAATGCAACGACACATCTTTTGGTGCATTGGTAGAAACAAACTCTTGGAAATATTTATTAAACAATAACTTAAACTAGAAAGGATATATGATAGCTAGGTATGTCCATATTGTAATTGGGTTGAGTTTCTTTATTTTATGGGTTAGGAATGGGTGGAGTAGGAAGTTGTGGAGGAAAGAAGTCAAGTAAATGTTTTATTTGGTGACAATGGTTACATGAATAATATTATTAAGAAGACTTGAATAAAACTTTGTATCTTCAATGTCAATCACATAAGAAAATGAAACTTCATTAACTTTAACATGAATTTTTCTTATAATTATCTATGAGTTAGGGAAAAGAAAATTTATTGGCATACTATAGTTCTACAACAGTAGAAAATAATAGGTATTTTTGAAGGATTCTTGTGTTGTAGTGGTGCTTCCACAACAAGTAGTGAAATGGTGCCAGGTTTTGCAGCAAGTGATGAAACTGTGATAGGTTTTGTAGCAAGTGGAAAAACTATGATAGGTTCCACAACAAGTAGATCTATAGTACGGTTCAAGGAAAGGATCTATAGAAAGGTCTAGTTGAAAAAATATCTGCAACAATAATATCACTAGTGAATAAGGATTATAAATAGTATTGAGGAATAAGAATGATAGATCATTGATTCTTCTTTCTTTCGTAGCAACATTTCTTGACTTCTAGATAATTTGATATTCAAATCAAATTCTTCATTTGTCTAGTACTCTATCCATATGAAACCTTAAGAGAAATCTTGGTGTTGTTGGTTAGTATCTTGAATTCTTCCATATAAATATCCTAAGAAATTGAACCTAAAACATGTTTTTTTCAACATCATATGATATTTTACTTTATTTTGTTTTTATGTTTTGGTGACATTCCTTTTTCCATAAAAAAAAATGGTCTTCAAAAATCACTCCATGGATTGACCTTCTTGATCCTTCTTGTGACCTACAAATAAAACTAGCACTTGTTTGAAATAAAAGGTAATATTATGGAAGAATAAAGGTGGAAGGAATTTCTTCTTCCAATAAATATAATTTTTTTTACAAATAGTGCATATAAAACATATCTAAAAAGGACACATAAATTAATTTTCATCTTTTCACTTACTGAGGAGTGGTGGCCAGCCTAGATTACCAGATAGTGTTTTGGTGATAACATTTTTTTTACATCCGATTTAAGTGATTATAAATCTATATTAAATTATTCTCATAGGGATATCTCTAGAATAAACATGTTTTGAAATTATCTTGAAATTATATATCTCAAATATCCTGAGGAATAGTCTACACGAAAGCGTTCTTTTCATTTCCATCCTAGACCAACAATCACGATTTTGGGAATAATTTTTTTGGATGATGTCCAATGGATATTATTACAATGAGATATGAAATTATATTCATTTATATATCTCCAATAGAAACATTTTATGAAAACACGAATAATTTGTTTGTCAATTATGTTGATGATTAGTCTAGGAGGAAGAGTTTTAATAGTGCATATTTTAGGACATGCAAACACTATTTAGGGCATAAAATTTCCATCTCATGTATTATTGATGTGATTAAAGTGGGATATTAAATTGTGTTCATTTATATATCTCCTCTATAAATAATTTTTGTAAACATGATGAATTGATGTGTCAAATATTCCATTGAATAATAAAAAATGAAGAATTGTGATAATGCACATTTTAGGATAGAAAGATACTAATTTGGGAACAAATTTTATGTATGATATCAAAATGAAGTGATTAAAGTTGGAAAAAAAACTAAATTCCTAGGACTATATATCCTAGAAATAGGTTTTGAAAGTGTTTTCATTCAGTCCCTCAAAACACAACTATCCTAACTATGTTTGTAGTAAGTTTGTCAATTCAAAATGTCGCAGAAAGAATTGAGTTTAATGTTCCATGGGATTAAGAGTTGTGCTATGTAGAGATTTTTTATTAAATATATTAATATCTCAATAATCACCTAGAATATTTGAGTGGCCTTTGTTTTTCTTCATGAATGATATATAGTCATGGAAGCAACATCTAGAGGTGTTATGTAGCAACTTGCTACAAAACCCATAAAAATGTTATATCTCTTAAATTATGGTATAGGTATTTTAGATATTTTGTAGGTTTGTTTATTCCAATGTGATTCTCCCTTCTACAAAAAAATATATTATTGAACCAGATCACAAATTTTAAGATATGAACAAATCATTATAGGTTTATTTTTATGTGCGTGCCTGAAAATCAAGAATTGTGATTTTCAAAGCTATGGGAAGCCTTTCATGAATTCAATAATAAGAAACATACCTCCTTTAAATTGATTGATGAATTCATATTGGAACCTCTTCCATTGGAATGCTCATTCACTAGTGCTTTCTCCTTCTTACCAATTATCTCAAAAATAAATTAGTATTGTGGGTGGTTGTTATTCTAGCAGCATAATTCATGCATCTATATGAAGGCATAAAACTTTGTATAAGAGCTCATAAAGAAGGTACTCAACAATTCCTCCTTTACTATCCTCGTACCATGTGTTATATAAAAAATAATGAAATAAATTGTACTCTTTCTTTGAGATTTCTTTGACAACGGAGCCAAAATGAAGAACTATTTAATTAGATCACTATTTACAACAAGAATAATCAAAGAGATTATCATTAAATTTTCAACCTAGGGTACAAATGATTGTGAGATGTCGTGCATTATACATGCAGGCTCCATGTTCTTTAATTTCACTAGTTTTCTAATATGATTCTATGAAAGGGAAATTGCATCATTATCTAGCAAATAAAACGAAACTACAAGAAATTAACACACCACTCTTTCTAAGAGAAGAAGACATGCTATAGAAAGTAAACGCACTTGTTGTTGGAGATATTACACACTCACCTAGTAATTCTTTTTCCTAAGTTTGCTAGTCTAATGCCGAGGGTGCTATCCATAGATGAGAACATTCCCTCCTAAGAATATTCCTTACAAAATAGGGTGCCTCCTATAAAATGGGATTCCTTCGCTCTTTAGTTTTGTCTCAGTTACACTTTAGATAGACTAGTGGAGGAAACACATGCATGGAAACCTCAGTTTTGTCACCAGTAGTTGCATGTTCACCTTGATTTTCTCACGAGGAGAGTGCATATCACATGCATGTGGTCGAGAGGGTGAATATAATGTTCATGCATGTGTTTCTCTCACCTCCACACATGTGACTTAGTTAACTGATGATTTCATGGACAATTAACTAGAACTAGGTGGCAGATCACTCTCAGTTCTGTCAGCGAGTGTGTAGATCTCTCTACATCACTATTGTGGTGCATTAGTTACTCATGTTGCCTATATCTATTGTAAATTATTCACTCTTTGAGTAATCAATCCATCATGTTTATTTTCAACAGTGGTCTGTGGAATATAAAATTAAAAAAATTACGTATAATATATCTATAGCAACCCGATGGATCCACAACAAACATTACTAGTGATTTCTAACAACGTTTACCAAAAAGTTGCAACAACTTCCATAGACATTATAAGTAGCTAATTTATCTTAAAGTACAATCTAGGTATTTGACATTTTTTGTGAGTGTGTCTATACCAATTTAATACTTCCTTTTACTAAAAATTTCAAGTACTTAGTTCACAAATATTTTGATATGAACAAATCATTAGTAGGGAATCCGTAACCTATGTTGTTGGAGCTTCCAATGAAAAGGCTAATAATGGAATGTTCTGTGAATACATAATTGTATATCATCATCATCGAATTATTTATAACTCACATAAACTTAAATATGTGAATAAATATATGCATCGATGAACCATTGAAGTTACTTCATCTCTCATACCTTCAAATATTGATGAACAATTGATGGAAACTCATACCTTTATCTAGACTTTAATTCTTCGTGATTTCCTTTCTGTTTTATAATAATTTGGAAATAACATTATTTTAGTAGGAATTACTTCTATAACATATTATTCTATTGTATATTATTGTGGAGTATCATATTTCTATTCTTCAGCAATCTTCTCGGCTTGTCCATATGTGTCAGCTATTATTTTTCCTTTATTGTTGGTTCTTTGTGGAGGACAAACTATGTTTTATTCTACTTCTAGTATTGGTTTTTGTAGAGAGAAATAAAAGTATTTCCTTATACTTATACTACTAGTTTTTTTTGGATTGCGAACATTGTGTTTTCTTGAGTTGGTTGTGTCAACAACGTTTGTAGCATTAGTACATCTATTCCTTCTGTTTATTGAATATTTAGGGGGGGTGTTGGAATAGATTTTAACTATGTTGTTGTTGTCCAAATAAAGTGGTGAAGGTTATAGATTGAACAATGGTAGTGATGGTGTAGTCATGATAGGTAAATCCATGGTTAATGCCCCCCTACCCTAACCAAAGACTTTTTCCATCCTTGTAAAAATGACAAATGGTAAGGAAGTAGGACATAAGTTAAAAAAAGGAAATTTTGAAGTGATTTTACAAATAAAAACCCACAACATTCAATGAATCTAATAAAAAAATATAAATAAGAATCTTAATTTCACGTACATTATAATTCCATGGAATTTGCAACAAGTATATGACATCCTAAGAAGTAGGGGATTTAGTAAAAACTAGGTCTTTGTTACTTTTCTTGTCTTGACTAATTTTGGAGTAGATTCATTGAACGTTCCCATGGTAAGAGGTTTTGTAGTGAATACCCTTGAGAAATTGTGTAAAGGATTGTCAACAATATTTACACTTTTTTCTAAGATGTCTTCATTGAGGTCTTGAGGGGATTTTCTTTAATCCCTTTATCTACTACTAGTTCTTGTGTAGCAGTAGTAAGGATTTCTAAATTTGGTTCTTTTGTAGAAGCCTCAAGGATTGTACGTGATGGTTATCATGTGGCAACACTTATTTCTTCTCCCTTTCCATTCAATCTTATTTAGAAGTAGAATCCCCTATCATTGGTTCTTATGTGGTAGCCATGTGGCTTATTAGTAGTGGTTCTTGTGTAACAACACCAATATTTTTCTTAAAACTCGTTATTTCGAATGCTTTTGCATCAATGATGGATCTCTTGAAGTGATTCTAAACATATAAACATACTACATAATCTATAGTACATTTTTAGATGGTAAACCTAAAGGAAGTGTGTTGGAACACGATAAGTAAAAGACATGCAACAAAAACGATTTTGGTATATTGGTAGCAAAAAATCTTCGAAATATATATTCAACAATAGTTGGAACTAAAAAGGATATATGATAGCTAAGTAGCTCAACACTGTAAGTGTGTTGAGTTACTTTATTGTATGGGTTACGAATGGGTGGAGATGGAAGTTGTGGAGGAAAGGCATGGGTTGAAGGTTTGATTTGGTGATAGTGGTTACATGAATGATATTCTTAGGAATCCATGAAGAAAACTTGTTATCTTCAATGTCAATCACATAATAAAATGAAATTTCATTAAATCCAATTTTCAATTTTCTTCTAATTATATACGAGCTAGGAACAAGAAAATTCATTGGCATACCATATTTCTACAATATTAGAAAATACTATTTTTTTTAAGGTTGATTATGCAGTGGTGGTGCTTCCGTAGTAAGTGGTGAAATAATGTCAGGTTCCGCAGCAAGTGGAAAACCTGTGAGAGGTTCTGCAAGAAGTGGAAAAAATGTGACATGTTTTGCAACAAGAAGATATGTATTACAGTTGAAGGTAAGGATCTGCAACAAGGCCTAGTTGACAAGGATCTATGAAACTGGTATCACTAATGAATAAGGATGATGGATTATTGAATCTTCTTTCTTTCATAGCACTATTTCTTGACTTATATAGCATTTGATCTTCAAATCCAATTCTTCATTTGTCTTGTACCCTATCCATCAACAACCTTATGATAAATCTTGGTGTTGTTGGTTAGTAGCTTGAGTTCTTCCATATCTAGCTCCTAAGAAATTTAACTTGAGACATGATTCATTCAACATCATATAATATTTAACTTTATTTTTTTTTATGTCTTGGTGACATTTCCTTTTTCATGATAAAATGGTATTCACAAATCACTCCATGGATAGACCTTTTTTATCCTTCTCGTGACCTGCAAAAACAAACCAGCACTTGTTTGTAGTACAAGGTGATATTATGGAAGAAAAGAGGTGTAAGTAATTTCTTCTTCCAATAAATATAAAACAATTACAAATATTTGATATGAAACAAATCTAAAAAGGCTACATAAAATGATTTTCATCTTTTTACTTGTTGAGGAGTGGTGGCCAGTCTAGACTACCTGACAAAGTTTTGATGATAAATGTTTTGTTTAGTATCATATTGACGTCATTCAAAATCCACATTAAAGTAGATTCATTAGGATATATATAGTATACATAGGTTTTTAATGTGTCTTTAAATGATATTTCAAATCTACCTACGAATAGTTTGCATGATAGAGTTATTTTTTATTTTCATCCTATACCTACAATCACACTTTTGGGAATACATTTTTAGGATGATTTTAGATGAAAATGATTCCAATGGAATATGAAATTAGATTCATTTATATATCTCAAATAAAAACATTTTTAGAAAATATGAATAATTGACATGTGTTACACATTATTTCTGTCATCCCTATGACCGTTAATGATGTAAACCTATCTGTTTCCTTCAGAGGGGTCAGTGGCCTGAGTTCCTGAAGAGAGAAGGGAGAAGAACTTTTCCTGAGAAAAGAAGTTGCATTTTCCTATGTAAAAACCTTATAAAAAAGGAAGTTCGCAGGCTGCCTATGTATTAGGGTGCGAGAATGCCTGATTTTCGTAGGCTGCATCATAGCTAGGGTGCGAATAGTTCGCAAGTTGCACTATAAGCAGGGTGCGAGAATGCTTACACGTGGGAAAAACGAGCGTTTTCTCGAATCTTCTAGAAGGAGAAACTTCCATGGTGAGGTGGCATCCGAATGGTTTGGATCTTACTCGCTTTCATGATTTAGTGGGATCAGAAACTCCATGGTGAGGTGTGGCATCCTAATGGTTTGGATCTCACTCGCTTCTCTACATGACGAAAGGGTTCATCCTAACCTCCCCACCTTATCCCCCTTCAACTTATAAAGGAGAGGAGATCTCCATGGAGAAGGGGTTCTTGAGATTGTTAGCTTTTGTTGGCTTCCAGAATTACTTCAGCTTGGTGGAGTAGCTTGAGATTTGCTGTCAAGATAGATTGTGAATAGCTAATGACTATGCTCCTAATTTTGAGTGGAAGTGTGTGGGGAATGAAGATAGTTGGAAGGGACCTTACGGCCATCACATACAATGGTTGTAATCTCTCCTTCATATTTAATATGATACACTAATATGATTCTTTCCCTATAAAGCTTGTTGTGTTTCTATTGTATGATTCCTTGATCACATACAAGGTATATATTGAGTTTGCTGTTAATTTCTGCTGGTTATGCTCTTTTGCAGGATCATCATACTATGAGCGTTGGAACGGGCTTAGATGGAGGATGCCAGAGGAAGGGACATTTAAATGGTATGTCACCCATCCCCTCTTTAGTTGCAACTATCTAAAACTTCTAAGGAAAGGCCATGTTCGGGTGTGTGTTTTAGTTCGACCCAGGTGGATCTTAGGGAGATCGCTTAGTGTTCACACCCCACCGCATTAGTCCGGATAACAAAATTGGCTAATTCCACCTGGGAAACTAATTGTTTCCGCTTAGTCTAGTTTCTGCTTGATTGCTTGTCGGGTTCGATTCTGTGGGACATCCATCCACTCTCCTCCTGATCCTAAAGTTCCTCTTGGGGGCCATTGTCCTTTTCCCACCTTGGTTTGTTTGGCTTATTATCATCTCCTTGATTCTCCTGAAATAAAAGATTTAATCAGATGATTTTGGCATTTTGATCCTAAATTATGAAACTCTCCCATGGCCCTGGGGCCAAGGAATCATGCATTGGTGTTCGCATCTTTTTCCTATTTCTGAGAATCTTATTGATGAGTTTAATATATATTTCAATACATCGTTCATATTGGAATGATAAATGTTTTATCCTTCTCGAGTATACAGTTTTTTCATCGAAATGAAAAGATTGCACTTTCATATCTTTGCATAATTTTCGAAGCCTACAAAACACCATATTGTTCACGCATTTTCCCTCTTGAGTAACAACAGCCATAAAATAAAAGCTACTATAAAAATTGATTACATTTTTATCTTTTGGTAGCAAACCCACATTAGATTAGTTTGTAGGGCTTTGGAATAGTGAAAGATAACTTTCCAAAGTTGCAAACAAACATAGAATCTTGAGTTAGGAGTGGTTAATCCACTCATTACATTTTGTCCCGGGAAGCCCTTCTAAATATAAGCATTGACTCATGAGGTCAGATTGAGACTGGCAGAGCTACTCACCTTGATTTGTTGGTATTTGTGTAGAGATTGCATGTATTATCGGGGTCACTTGGAGGTATACCCACAATGATGAGTGGAAGGCCTCTCTCGAGTTGATTTCTGCCATAATTCTCATTTTGCATGTGGATCTGGACCATCAACTCACCTCCTGTGCTTTATTATTGTTGCCTGGTAACCTTTAGTGGTCTATATTCTGTGGTCCTACATAAGGTGACTGAAGGCAAGTCTCACGAGCACTGAATCCAATGGGCCAAACTCACTCTGCCCTTGGAGGGTATACCCACGACATGAGCTTGTGCACTAGGGGGTAAGTTCATTAAGCAGGTCACAAACGTAATCCTTTCCACTCCACTCTATCTCTTCCTGTCTTGATTTCCTGACATTGGATTTCATCACCAACCAGTGTGTTCATTGTGAGAAGGTTTTGTTTGTTTGCTTGCTTACTTCCTAGATTTTTTAGAGTGCTATTTGGTTTCTCCTTTCCTTAGAGACTCTAGATTGATATTTGTTTAATGCATGCTGGCCTTAATGACCAATGAAGTTGAACCTCCTACTCCTAGGGAACCTTTTTTTTCCTTCTTATGGAAACATTGTCCCTCCTCACATCACTACTTTGCTCTGTGTCCTACCATTGGATCGCTTCTAAGTGTGGTTGTTTCCACTTAGGTAATCCCAAATTCAGTAAGTTCTTCAGGGTCATGCTAATTTACCCCAAGAATGCCAACCTCATGTTGATCCTTCAACACTTCACCTGAAGGTCTTCTTCACCTTCTTCGGCTGTCGCTTCTTTTCCATTTCATCTTGTTGAGAAAGAAAGGGAGAGGGAAAAAAAAAAAAAAAAAAAAAAAAAAAAAAAAAAGAAAAATAAGAAGAAGAAAATTAAGCAAGGATCCAAACTTCCAACCATTGTCAAACATGTTGAAAAAACCACATCACATTGTTGTTGGGAGTGTTGATGAGTCACATCTCCCAAATGAACCCACAGAAGCTCCAAGTACCCTTGCCAGTTTTGTAAGGGTAGCCATCTTCTCTTAAGGAATGCCCCTGTCTATCTACAAGGTTATAGGAAGGTATTCACACATCTCACCAACCTATGTCATAGGCCTCTAAACAACATGTCACATGACTTCCCGCTTCACTAGTCATGATACTAAAGCAGTTAGCAGTAGAGTCAAGTTTCCATGTATGTTATGCAAAGTGAGTCATCTCACTCACCTTTGTCCCTATGGACGGGTTTCCAAATTACTGAATACATGATTGTTTCAGCTTCAACTTCCACCGCCACTGTAAGCTTCTCAACCCTCCAATAGTTTATGGAATGATCACTCCAAATTCCTCTTACACCCCCCACAACCCGGCCAGATCATGTCTTCAATCTGGTCACATTCTTAGTTGAACTAATTGACAAAGTGGTTGATCCAACACCTTCCTCGATCAATCCCACTCCCCCCCCAGAGAGTGAGTCCAAAGCCGGGTCAACTGCTTCCACCTATCACCCTCCTAGAGAATGGTGCAACTCCAAGTGGTGATCCGAGACTTCCATCTACTAACTTGCATCTCCCCGACAGAGAGTAAACCCGATAATCGCCCATGTTTTCTCTGTATTGATACAGACCCACTATCCGGGCTATTCCTCCTTCCTGGAACCACCTCCAAGTAATGAGGCCATCCATTTGATCGGGTGTGCTAACTGGACCTTGTCTTCCTCTATCTCCCTGTGACATATTGTGTTTGTGGCTCCGGGATATCTCTATTACTGATAGATGAAGGTCATCCCACCATAGTATTTTGTTCCCTATTGTTTGGCAATTAAGCATTCCACTTCAGTTCACAATGTAGACCATAGGATTTTAATAGAAGAACCAAATTAACCTTTTAGGGACCCTTCCCAGCCTCTATAACTTTCAGAGGAACTCATTTCATTGATGTCATGGTAGTCCAAGACCCATCTGATTCTTCTTTACCTCGGGCTTAAAGATTATGTCTATGCCATGAAAGCTACGTCTACTCTTTTTCGCGGTGTGATATCTTTCCCCTAACATGGATCGGTTGTGATCATTATCAATCTTCATCTATTGGTCTCACTGAATTGGCTCTCCCCGAATGGTTCTTGGTGGTATGCAGATGGTATCACCCCTACCACAATTCAATTATGTGGTGTTTTCGCCCATGGCTTCAACTTTTGCTGACTTAGATCTAGTAGTTGATATGGAGATATCTCTCTCATAGGCCATAGAGCTGATCTCTTTACTCCCTGACTCCTCGACATGGTGCTGTCCTTCCAGAGGCGCTTTCCTCACAAACACATCTCTTTGAAGCTAGCTAAGTTAAGGACTGAGTTTTGTCCTTTGACTTGGTGTCCTTCCAGAGAATTGTGCTCTTGGAACCCATGATCAAGAAATGGGTCCGAGGATAGTTTTTTTTAAGGCCTCTCAAGGGTAACCTTTAAAAAATGAAACAGATGTTCCGAGGATAGTTTTTTCATGGCCTCGCTGCATAACCTTTGCTAAAAAATGAAACAAATGTTTCGAGGATAGTTTTTGGTCTCTGAGGCAACCTCACAAAAATGAAATAGAGGTTCCAAGGATAGTTTTGCATCTCCGCCACAAATCCCTCATAAAAATAAAATAGAGGTTTCGAGGATAGTTTTGCATCTCTAAGACAACCTCATTAAAAAATGAACATAGCCCTTGAGGGAGAAGCTTTAAGGCCCTCAGAGCACCCTAAAATGAAACAGAAGTTACGAAAGCATATTTCTTTTTCATGCCAAGCTCATAAAAATGAAACAGCTTTTCCCTCTATTTGAGTCAAGAGTCCTTCAGTATTTGAAGTTTACTCCCAGCCTTTGTCGCTGGATGTCATCAGTAAATACTTCCACCTCTCGACTTCATGCTAAAGTTAGAGCCGCCAAATTTCAAGTCAGCTGGCACCAACCATCCATGTAAGTTATGTGTTGTAGTTGCAAGTATAGTTTCTATGTGGTTCAATCTTGTAAAATGAAACCAATTTACCCTAAGCATAGTTTCCTCGTTCAAGCTTCATGAAAATGAAACTAGGTACATGCATAGTTTGTTTTAGTTTTTAAGATTGTGTAAGTAACAAATCTATCCCAAGAATAGTTTTGTTTCGGTTTTAAGCTTCATGAAAATGAAAACAATCCCGGCTTAGTATTTGTTCTTTCTCATGCCTATAACATGAGAATAAGTTACCGAGTTTAATAGTCTTTTGTTCTTTCTCGCGCTCATAAATCAATGAGAATGTAAACAAGTAAAATTTTATCACTTTTTCTAACTCGCGAAGGTTATACAAATGAACCCTTGGAGTCTCTTTTGACTCTCTAAACATGAAGTGACGTCGAGCGATCTTGTTCTTTTCTACGCCTATTAAAGTATTTGAAGAAAACGCCTATTGAGAAGTCGTTTATCTCTTTTTCGATCTCATCATACTACTTTACAAAAAAGGAACTCCGAGGAGTTTTCTAAGTGTTTTTCAGACTTCTAAACATGAAAACCCATGAGTTTTGGACTTGTTAATAAACATCAAAGGCCCAGAATGGGATCGAATCCACTGGGTTCACAACATACTCCGAGGGACTCTATCCAAAGGATGATTTATGACACATGCGACATGCGTTATCCTGCTTGTGTAAAATAGTGAGGTAATTTTCGCCATAAATGTCGGGGGAAAATTGGGAAAGAATTCTGTCTAAACTCAGATTCTATGGAAGACTCACTTTTGAACATGACACCCTTTCACTCACCTTGTGTCTAGGTTGAAAATCCACTCGTCTCCGGGACTTCATTCCATATGGACAAAACTATTCCAGATCCCTTTAAGTGGTTGAGTCGCAGATTTCCAAATATATACCCTGTCATTAATATATGTTCAAAATAGATGTTCAACCCAAAAATCCTCTATTATGTTTAACTACTGCAAATTTTAAGCTTCCATTTTCATGCTTAAGCATCCCCGAAATGCAACCTCAATTCATCAAGTTAATTTATCTACATCAAAGACAGCAATGTTCTATGTCATTGATGTGGGATACATTAAGGCCCTTTAGTCTAGTCTTTTTCCTGACTTCAACCTGGCTATCCAAAGAATTAGAATTTGAGAAAACCAATCAAAATTCCTTTGAACTTGCATGCCTGGAATAAAGGTGTCGCTTTCATTAGCTATTATTTTTATTATTTACCCCTGATTGGGAGATTCCACTAAGTGTTCACTTTTAGCCCATTTGACCACATTCATTACCACTCAGCACCTTGGGATTCATACTGATTAATGGTGATTTCTTACACTTTTTAATGAAGTACCAGCCGACCCTGGTGTAATCATGGTTCTTTACCATGTCTCTCACTTCAACATTAGCTGTATCAGATAGCTGATTCGTATCATAGAGTGATAGAGACAAGACCTTCGATATTTTCAATGTATCCAAAGTTGGGTGCTGAGTATATTTAGGTTGTACTATTGCATAGATCCATTATGTGGGCTGTCCGGTGGCTATGTTCAAATTTGAGTCTCTAACACATGGATCCACAAAGGACATTTTGGGTATTACATGTTCGATTTGAGTCATATTGGCATTAGGATCCTGTTTAAGTGGCTATGACTGGCCTTTACTTGATACGGGATATTCTACGTCGCATATTTATGCTTTGAGTCATTTGTACATCGAGTATGGAACGCCTACTCCCTGATGATATATTAATATTGTAACGTATTTCCTGATTGTTGCTAGGTTTCAATCGGATCGCTCCTTGTTCCCTCACACACTCACCAGTGCATTTTATCAATTGCTCTAACTTCATACTTTTAGCTTTCGGTCATTATTTTAATGCCATCCCCAGAATGTTAATGATATAAACCTATCCTCGTTTCCTTCAGAGGGGTCAGTGGCCCGAAGTTCCTCAATAGGGAAGGGAGAAGAACTTTTCCCTAGAAAAGAAGTTACATTTTCCTGTGTAAAAAACCTATAAAAGGCTCAAGTCAGCCTAAGCAGTGTATTAGGGTATGAGTCTGATTCTCACAGTCAGACTACACTTAGTGAAAATAGTTCGCCGTGCTGCACCTATGTTGTATGAGAATGCTTTCACATCGGGAAAAATGAGTGTTTTCCTTAATCTTCTAGAAGGAGAAACTCTATGGTGAGGTGGAATCCTATTTGATATTACTGGCTTTCTTGGATTTAGGATTCATCCTAACCTCCTCACCCATCTCTCTTTCAAACTACATAAAGAGGAGGAGGAGCTCCTAATGGAGAAGGGCTCCTGACATTTGTTAGCTTTGTTGGTTTTGGAATTACCAAGTGGAGAAGCTGAGATCTACTTTGTCAAGATAGATTGTGAATAGCTAATGACTTATGCTGCCTGACTATTGAGCAGGCGTGTGTGTGGGGAATGAAGAGGTTGAAGGGACCTTACTACATCATGCCATATTTCTTTCATATTTAATATGATACATAATATGATTCTTTCCTATTTTAGCAAGCCATAGGTTTTCACAGCGATTCCTTGATCACTTACATAGCTTTACATTGAGTTTATGCTATTGCTATCACTTTGTTGGTTGCATTCTTTGCAAGATCATCATTGTATGAGCTGCTGAACGTGTTGGTGATGATGAGAGGAAGCGGCATTAAAATGGTATGTCACCTATCCCTCTTTAGTTAGTAAATTCAATATCTAAAACTTAAGGAAAGCGTCATGTTCTGGTGTGTTTTGTTCTAGATCTAGGTGGATCTAGGGAGATCAGTTAGTGTCCACACCTACCGATTAGTCTGATAACAATATGATAAATGTGTTGATGATCCGTTTCGGAAGCATAGTTTCAACTTTTAAGGAATAAATCTTTCCTCCGATGTCAAATTTATGTGGTTCTAGTGTGATATTAAATTGTATTCTTGTATATATATCCATGATAAATATTTCTTATAAACACAATAAATTGATGTGTCAAGTATTCCATTGAACAATAAGAATGAAGATTTGTGACAATGCATATTTTATGATAGTTATATACTAATTTGGGCATAAGATTTCCATATGATATCGAAATGAAGTGAATACAGTTGTATCAAAAAATATATTATGAGGACCATATACCCTATAAACAATTTTTGAAAATGTTTTCAGTCAGTCCCTCAAATTACAAATGTCTTAACTCTGTCTGTAGTAAGTTTATCAATTCAAAATGTTGCAAAAAGAGTTTGGTTTAATGTTACATTGGTGTAGGAGTTGGGATATGAAGAGAGTTTGGATTAACTATAATGATATCTCATTGATCGCCTAAAATATTTCATAGATATATTTTTTTTCTTCATGGATGGTTTGTAGCCATGGAAACAACATCTATAGGCATTCCTAGCAACTTGATATAGAACCCATAAAAAGGTTATATATCTTAAAGTATGATCTAGGTATTTTATAAATTTTATAGGTGTGTTTATTCCAATATGATTTTCCCATTTACAAAAAAAAAAACTTATTGACCTAGATCACAAATTGTGAGGTATGAACAAATCATTATAAGCTGATTTTTATGTGCATGCCTAAAACTCAAGAATTGTGATTTGAAAATCTAGGGGAATTATTTCATGAATTCAATAATGAAATAAATACCTCCTTTATATTGATTGATGACTTCCTATATATTCCTCCACCAATGGAATCCTCATTCACTAGTTCTTTCTCTCTCTTACCAATTTTCCTGCAAAGTGGTTACTATTGTGGATGGCTCTTACTTCACCACAAAGATATTCTAGTAACTTAATTCATGCATACATACAAATGCATAACAGTTCGTTTGAGATCTCACAAAGAGGGTAGACACCAATTCCTCCCTTCTTATACTCATACCCTGTGTTATCTAAAAAATAGCGAAGTAAATACTCCTGTGCCTTTGACATCTCATTAGAAATGATGCCAAAATGAGAAGCTATTTAATTTCCTTACTATTTATAGAAAGAATAATAAAATATATTATTGTTAAATTTTCAACCCAAGGTTTAATCACTTGCGATATGTCATGCACTATATATGTAGACTCCATGTTCTTTACTTTCATTACTTTTCTAATATGCTTCTATGGAAAGGAAATTGCATCACTATCTAGGAAAGAAAATGACATTGCAAGAAATTAGCACACCACATTTTGCAAGAGAAATAAAAAAAAATACAAAAAGTAAACACACTTGCAAAGGTAAAATAATGTAAAGAAAATCAAGCTGAAAAAATAGATAAATTTAGAAAAAAAAAATGAAATACTACATAAACTACACAACACTTTGTTCTATTGGAGTGGATCCTACGTCCATAGAATAGAGTGTTGATATAAACCTACATCAGAATTAAATTCAACACTCACTGCTTCTACAACACACATCAAATAGTTAAAGATGTGGTTTCTATTTGTATTGACAAAATAATTCTTACAATCCCAAACTAAGTGTTCTCTTCTCCAAAGTATTCATTCCCATTCAAGAGAAAAGATGCCAATCTCTTTTATACATGAAAATTATCATCTAAAATAACTAAATCCACTTGAGAATGAATGAATCTCAAGTGGTTACAACCATTTTCCATCTTCATAGAGTTCACTACTAAACATAGCTAATGATTTTAATAAGTCTTGCTAATTCCCAATGAATTTAGAATGTCATTGATTGTCAAAATCGTAATAAGATGTGTGAATTGTAACAACTTACCCCAAATATGTTCAAAGTAGTTGTTAATGATGTTGGGTATCCTAAATCCATGACATATATGTGGGAGATATTTGAATTTATATCAAAACATATATGTATTATGGGCATAAAAAATCCTCCCCCCCTTTTATCTTTAACAGTTAAAATCACATATGAAGGAAGATTTGAGACAACTACTAGTCAATGGGAAAGTGTTGAGATGTATCTCATTGTAATTACTCCATTGTAACAAATTGTAGCAACATTTTAATTCCAAGAATTCATAGCATTCTCAAAAAATGAATGGTAGTTTCCCAAATTGATCTAGAACACATAAAGATGTAGAAAAATAGATTTTTATAAGTGGGTCTATAGAAATCTTCCCTACAACAATTAAAACCATGAATTTCATCTTTTATTATCTTCCCCAAGTGGCTATGTGGTTGGTAGTGGTTGATTCCCACATACGTGGCATGCTAAATCTGCAACACATGGATCTGCAACCCATGGATCTATAACAGACACTCTACACCCATAAAATTGAACTCTTTTCAACTTGTACCTTGCAGATTTGTAGCAACTATATTTTATGGATTCGTGGCATCAAAACTTGTTTCATATAATTTGGACATTTGAAGCAACATCTATAAAAACTTGTCCACAAATGGGTCATTACTCAAAAGTAAATAAGAACTTTTCCTAACGTTAATCATATTTTCAAATGAAATACTAAGGAAATGGAATGGAAAATACCTTAGGCCTAAATCCAATATTTGATCATTAAAAAGGATTAATACAGGGTTCTAGGTAAGCAACATGTGTTTATAAATAAGGGAAATAGAAGGAAGAAGGTTACATAATCATGCCAAAATAAGCTCGCATAATTTTCCCCAACTAAAAATTTTGCATGTCCTCATGTAACCATGTACCTATCTATCTATATTCCAAAGTTGGATGAACCATGCTCTATGGAAAGGAAACTTTTAGGGGATAAATTTTTCCCATGGGATAATTTTCCATGTTTTTTCCTAGAAAAAGATTATGCAATTTCCATTTTTTCTAAAAATGATTCACCCAAATTCTATAGGATAAAATTATTTTACTTTAAAGATAGCCAACTATTTATAAAAACTATATAAAATACTTAGAAATATGAATATTGTTTTTTAAATAATGACAACCATTTTAGAGTTTGCATGTTAAGGACTATTAAGATTTGACAAGGTTTCTACATTTTAAGATAAATTTCCATCCCTAAAATTATTTTTGTTGTAAGGACCCATATAGAATGATGCTTCTATTGTTTTCAATGTTTTTTGATTTACCGTGGTTTCTCAACATACATTTTTGTTCATAAAATGTATTAATCTATTTCTTAGCAACATCTTGAAATCACTTCAAATAATGGATGACCAATTTTTCAAAGTCTGGAATTCCCATCGGTGAGTTATGTTGAGACAAATATCATCATTATGTTAACCAATTATGGAAAATTCATTATAGCAAAAGTAATTGATCCATCTAATGATATATCATCCATGGAACTCTTGGATAGTTTTGGAGGTCATGTTTATGTTCAAGAATGGTTTGTGGTATCTACAACTTCAAAACATTACCTAGAATATATTTGTAACAATCTGACGAATCCATAATAAACATTGTTGGCGATTTCTAGAAAACGTTACTAGCGAGTTGCAACAACTTCTATAGGTATGCTAAATATCCAATTTCTCTTAAAGTGCAGTATAGGTATTTGACATTTTTTGTGATTGTTTCTATCCCAATTTAGTGCTTCCTTCTACCAGAAATATCAAATACCCAGTTTGTGGATCTTTTGATATGAACAAATCATGAGCTGGGTATTCATAACCTGTGTTGTTGGGGCTACCAATGAAAACGATAATTATGGAATGTCATATAAATACTCAATTGTATATCATCATCATGGAGTTCTTTGTAACTCACATAAAATTAAATATGTGAACCCATATATGTGTTGGTGAACCAATATATGCATCAATGAACCATTGAAATGAATCAAGTCGCATACCTTCAAATATTAATTAACAATTGATGGAAACTCATACATTTATTCAAACTTTAATTCCCTATGATTTCCTTTATGTTTTATAATAATTTGGAAATAACATTTTTTGAGTGGGAATTTCTTCTACAATAGATTCTTGTGGAGAAACATATTCCTACTATTTAGTAGTCTCTTAGACATGTCCATGTGTGCCAGCTACTATTTTTCCTCTGATTTCGGTTCTTGTGGAGCACCAACTATGTTTTCTTCTACTTCTGCTACTAGTTCTTGTGGAGAAACAACTATGTTTTATTCTACTTATGTTATTGGTTCTTGTGGAGCACCATAAAATTCTTTCCATATTCTTTTTCTACTGGTTCTTGTGGAGTACAATAAAATGCATCCCTTCTACTTCTACTACTGGTTATTCTGGAGAAAAAACAATGGTTTTTCTTAAGCTAGTCTCATCAACAACTTATATATTATCAATACATGTAGTCCTTCTCTTTATTGGATATTCAAGGGGTGTGTTGGAATGTATTTGGACTATGATGTTATGGACAAATAAAGTGGTGAAGGTTTTACTTTGAACAAGGGAAGTGATGGTGTGGTAATGATAGGTAAACCTATGGACAATGTTTCTCGCCTCCCCAAATAAAGACATTTTCCATCCTTGGAAAAATGACAAATGTTAAGGAAGTAGGACAAAAGTAAAAACCAGAAAAGGATGACATGATTCTCTAGATACAAACCCATAGCATGCAATGAATTTGATAAAAATTTAGAAATAGGAAGCATACCTGCACCTACCTAAGGGTTAACAATAACTTTAAATGGTGTCAGATCTCTTTCTTGGTTGTGATTCAATTTTAAGGGTTAACAAACACTCCAAGTGGTATCATATATCTTTCTTGAGCCTGCACACCTCTATATTGTATTATATTTTTTTAGGATAGAAATATGTTATGGTGTATTTAAATAACATAAATATCTATCATTTGACAATTAAAAATACAATTGGGAAAGAATACATGCAAACATTACAAGTCATGTCACTTGATTGGACTCCTTTATCACCTTTATTAGCACCCTTTCGAGTAGTACCACATCAGAAAACACCTATATATATAATTGTTTTCCATGTACCCTCANGAAGGAATCCAGTGCCGTATCAAGAGTCTCGGGCTGTTTAAAGGCACAATTCCACTCTTGCGACACATTCTGAGCCGTATCAGTAGTCCCGGGCTGTTTAAAGGCACAGTTCCACTACTGCGACTCTATTGACGGATTCCTTCATTCTGTAACGGTACTGTGCCTAACCACTGGTGTCTGTTTTTGCCTACAGCCGTTAGTTGCCCACCTCTTGTTCGGGGGCGTTTGCTTCTCGTTGTCGCTATGATATGTCGGGTCGTCTTGTTGAGTTCGTCCTACTTGCGTCCTATTGGTTCGAGTGTTGACGTAGAGTCGAGGGGGTTGTTTCTTCTACACGCGCACACACACTTAAACAAAAAAAAATTTCACCGGGGGATTGAGTAGATGTCCTTAGCTAGGAGGGTTCTTACATATTATCGGAGGTCACGGGGTCAAATCCTGCCAACAACATAAATTTTAAACCATTGTCCAGTTGACACATGGCGGCCATTGATTGGGCCACATGTCACCATTCCATTTGCCACAAACAAGCCACGTGTCAAGAAATGATTCCTTGTCCAACTTCCAAACAACACCTACCACATGTCATACAGACCTACCAACTTAGCCCTGCCACGTGTCATATGGACCTTCCACGTCAGCATTCATATGGACTGTATGGATTGTACGGACTGTACAGTCAGCACATTTTTTTTGCCTGTTTGACGATTTGAACAGAATGTGATATCTCTCTCATCCGACATCCATTTGAACCCAAATGAGTTGCGTTGGGTTCATGACAACGAGGCCTATGTACCCATTCGATTTGAAGAAATTATGAGCACTTTAAATTTTGAGCAAAATTTGATCCTCTGGATCACTAGCATAGCATGGCCCGACATGGATGATCGAGGATGTTACAAAATGGTTTTAGAGATAAGTAAAGAATTTGAGTAGTAGCATGGCCCAACCTGTTCATGGCTGGGAATGTTATAGGGCATTTCTGGTATTGCAAGTAATACACCATATTTTTATATCAGGGGTGTTCAACTATAGAAAGGGTCTAACTTTTTATATAGAAGAGTGTTGAAAAAGGGTTATCCTGATCGTCAATCTCTTCACTTTGTTCAAGATGTTGAGCTAAGTGAAGGGCTAGGTCTCATCCCTTGATCATTTTTGAATTAATGATCATTAAATCATGCTCCTAAATCTTGACAACCAATGCGCAAGTTTTCCTGAAAGATATGTTTGTGAAAGAAGAAGCTTAACAACAAGAAAAGGGACTTTTACCTGCATATGTTTTTCTAGAATAAAGTAGAGAAAATTTTCTATAGCCTTAACAAGAGAAAACTAATGTTTCTAAATATAGGAATACTTGAGTTCCTCGTCTGACAAACTTTGTCTCATGTAAGCTACAGGTTTTTCGTTATCCTGGTCATCACCTTGTATGAGAATAGCAGAAACTGCCTCCTCCGTGGCATTAGTGTAAATGATAAGTTCTTTCTCAAAATCCGGTTTTGCTAGAACCAGTGCAGGGTTGATTGCTTTCTTAATCCTATTGAAATCATTTTCAACGTCATCTGTCCAAGAAAAAGAGAGATCCTATTTTTGAAGATTATGTATTGGTTTGACCATTAAAGAAAAATCGGGGAAAAATCTGTGGACAAAGTTGATAATGCCCATCAAGGTTTGAACCTTTTTCTTGGAAGTAGGGGCAGGAAGGTTCAAGATAGTAGTGATCCTCTCGGGATCTATGCTTATTCTTGAATTAGAGATGATATGTCCAAGGATCTTTCCCTCAATGACACCAAAAATGGATTTGGAAGGGTTTAAGGAAATGTCGAATTTCCTACATCGCATAAGTATTTTTCAAAGATGACCAAAATGATCTAATTGGTTCTTTGAGTAAAAATTTAAATCATCCAGATATACTTGGATAATATTACCAATCCTAATTAGATTGTCAAACGATATCTCCATAGCTCTTTGGAAGGTGGCACATGCATTAGATAAGACAAAAGTCATGCATTCATAAGAAAATGTGCCCCAATGTGTAGTGAAAGTGGTTTTGTATCTATCAGTCTGTTATACCTTGATCTTATTATAACCAAAGAAACCATCAGGCAAGAACATCATTTATGACCCTGCAACTTACTGCAAAATCATTTCCATGTTAGGGAGAGGAAAATGGTCTTTTACACTTTCTCTATTCAATGTGCAAAAAATTAATGCACAATCGGATATGACCATCTGTCTTCCGAAGAGGGACCAAATTGGAAACCCACTCATAACACTTAATTAGGAAAATTATACCAGTCTTCAAGTGTTTTTCCAAATCCTTCCTAATAGTAGCTTCAAGTGCGGGGTTAATGGGTCTTTTTTTTTCCTAACTAGTTTTATTCCTTCCTTAATAGGAATGGCATGATGTATGAGAGCAAGATCAAAACCACGAAGATCCTCATATGAACAAGAAAAAACATCTCGAAATTCGCGAAGTAGCTTAGTGAATTTCAACTTTTCTTCATCAATACATTGGGCACCTATTTTAACATTCTTTGGGGAATTAGGTGTTTCAATTTTCAAGAAAATGGTATCAACCACTTTCCTTTTTTACTCATCTTCTTTATGTGTTTCTTTGTTTCCTACATTACTCAATGAAAATGATGAAAATGAACTTTCGAGAGGAGTCAAGAATTTCAGATTTTTTTTGTTTTCCATGAATATAATCTCCTTGGGCTTAAATGGTTCATTTTGTATGAAATAACATATGGAAGACCTGCATGTCAGGACGATATAAATATTGAAAAGTATAATCAGGTCTTTGAGGAAGAATTCGTTGAGTGGGAGATGCTACAAATACATCTAACCTATCAGCCATTGAATTAAGTTCCCTTTTAACATGACTGACGTTAAATGATAATAAGTTCGAGATAAGCATCCAAATAACTTGGGTGTATAGTTTCATCAACTTATTGCTAGGAGAGTAGATTTTATGTACAAAGTTCACAACAAGTTCAGATTCCCCAAAAGTTGTAAGGTGTCCACAACCTAAGTTATACGCATTTTCAATGCCTCACAATAATGCTTCAAACTTGGTGACGTTGTTTGTGCAAGAAAATTCTAACCTATAAGAAAAGTTTTGAATTTTACCTACAGATGAGTATAAGATAATTCCATCTCCATTACCTTCGGTGGAGCATGAGCCATCCAAGTGCATGTGCCACATACCATCTTCCCGATCAATTTGTTCTAAGGTAGTGTCACCCTAATCCACAAAGATGGAGTACACTCTTAAGTCTTCCTCGACATAGTTTGTGTTTAGGCTTTGGAATTATCTCTATGTATGGTGAGATTCTTCCTTCACATAGGACTATAATATTCTTTCCATTCTGAGGAATAGATAAGTGTCTCCTATCAAGTGAAATATATCCACCTGTCAAGGTTTTCCAGTCTCTTCCTAAGATAATAAAATAGTTACTTAGTGGCATGCCGATTACATGGATGTTGAGGGTTGTCCTTATTTTAGGATGTGCACACAGAACTAAAGTCACGTATTTGATTTCACCTATAGTTGACTTCTATAAACTGTTATAGGAGAGAATGCTTCTAGAATTTTCATTAGTACATGATAAGCCTAGCTCTTCCATGATGATTTTCGACGTTACTTTTGGACCCAAACCGTTGTCAATTAGGAAACAATGGGCTATTTTATCAATAATTTTTAGAGAAATAAAAAATGGAGGGTTTTTTACAGGGTGTCTAAAATTGTTTACACCTATTTGATTTATAGTGGATCCCTCTTCTTTCGTCTCTTCAAAAAGATTACCTATAGTGGAAGTTTTACCTTCCATAAAATTGGTGAGATGATTTTGTTGCTCAGGGACGGAAACCATGTCCAAAAGAGTGGAATCATCTTTGATAGTATCCAATTGGTTGAGGACGTTGTATTTGGAAGAGGGAAGAGGGGAATAAACTCCTTGATTGTTGGGAGTTTTGGTAGCTTGTACAATAGCATCTTGAGAACATGAGCTTGGACTAGAAGAAGTACAAGGGGGATCATATTTTCCTTTAGAAGAATAATATTTTTTCCTAGTGTTTATGATCATAACATCTTCTGCTTCATCCCAACCTAGAACAATGATAGTGGATTCAGGATTTTTACCAAAGATTTTATCTATGACACTCTTCTTAACTTCACAAGTATTTTTCTCATGGTTTTCTTCGCAAAAGTTACACCAACTATGGGACATAATGGACTTTGGATGAAATGTATTCTCATTTGTATTCCTAAAAGGAACTGAGGAGGAAGAATATTCCCCATGTGTGAGTGAAGGGAAATTTCCCTTTCATTCATATGTTACCATATGATTGTTCATATCTTGCACAAGTTGTAGGAGGGAAGACATATTTGTTTGTTTAACGGAGTCTCCCTTGGGGAGACCTATTCTTTCTAGTTGTTCTTCATATTCTAGACATGTATGAAGAGAGAAACCAATATTGTTTATCTCTTTATTCAAGCCTATGGTGATAAGGGGAAGGTATATAATTATAGTAATGCATGAAAGAAACTTGGTTGGTAGTATATTGGAAAGGAAAGGGTTGGTAGTATATTGGAAAGGAACTTGATGACTGTATATATTACCAATTAATATCAAGGTCGAAGGTTGAGATGATGAGGCACTTCCAGTACCACCAGAGACACCTGTGGATTCCATTTTTAAAATGATGGGTGAGGGTGATAAGGGTGAACTAGCCGTATCAAAAAACATTCTCCTTAGAGTACTTTCTTGGGTTGACAAAATGGATTTCCTCCTTCCTATTTCAATGAGTGGCTTCAGGGGATAATCCTCTTCTTATTCAAGATATGTGAGGATTTGAGGACATGAAAAAGAAGACCAAGGATGTAGGAAAGGAGAGGTTATTATTGATTTCTACATTGCCTTTCTTTGGCTTCCCAACATTTAGGAACACTTATGTTGTGTTTAATCACTTCCTAAGAGAGCTCAAGCTCAGCCCGAGTGCTAGCGGTTTCTAGAATAGTATTTAATAAAGCTAAGGCAATGCTAGTTTGATCTTTTAGGCCATGTTAGATATCAAGCTTCCTTGTAGAAGGTATTTTCATGAGAAAAATCAGTCAAAGAGTACTTGTATAAAACATAAATATTCAAAGATAACCGTGAATACAATCAACTAGAGAGATATGGAAGATATCCCTAGTATGGTCGTCAAATAAATGTTGAGGAAAATGTATGAGAGACCTTAATCAATCATTTTCAAATCTTATCTTGCTAGGAAAAGATAATTGGGAATGTTACCTAGGGTTTATAGCCTCAAAACATTCACCCAATCCAAGAGTATTAATTACAGAAGATCGAGGATGATTTTTAAAAGCCTATATTTGAAACAACATAAATAAACTAAAATTTAAACTAGTTATATGTCTACAAGTTTTACAATTAAAATACTCAGAAATGAAAATGAAGAACGAAGTCAATAAACACAAATATGAAACAAGACAATAATTGGTTTTATTCAATTTTGAGACACAAAAAAATGTATTCCTTCTTTACAAACCTCTGCGAGGGTAGGGACATAAGTTAGCCTTAGAGATATCCAATGGGCACCATACAAAAATACTCTGACATTGAAATAAAAATAAAACCTAATGATCTGAATCAGCTTGCCACAACATGCTACCACTTGACTCTGCAAAATATTGTTTATCAGATATGAAAATTAATTCATAAACAAACAACAGTACATAGACTATCAAGACAAGTTAAACACATTAAAGACAAGTTGCTGAAAGATATAATTCATCTTTGAATCTCGCTCCATTCAATAAGACAATGTTTTCATCAAGAGGACTAGGCTTTCAAATACTTTAGAAGTGAAATAAAGATAAAACTATCTCAAACATTAGAGAGAAAACCTCAGTATTGTGGTTCTCCTTGTATTTGTTCTCGTTTGTCTCATCATTCAATTGGGATTTTATTCTTTTCCCAATCAATTGAAGTAGTTCAACTACTTTTGTTAGTTAATTCAAATTAACTTAACAAATTATTTTAGGAGAAATAAATAATAATAATATATAATTAAGAGTCTTAATTAATAATAACTAAAATAGGTGGGACCCCTTGTGACTCCCATAAATTCTTCTTCCTTAATCATCAAATATAAATCACAAAAGATAATCATTTAAACCATATGACACCCTTGTAACTCCCGTGGATTTTTAAACTGGATATTTAAATATCAACAATAATTTATATCATATCCAAAAAATAATATATATCCACATTATCCACAAAATATCCAAAAATAAGGCTTACTATCCAAAATATGCTGAAAACCATTAAAGATTGTCCTCATCGCTGAAAAACATAAAAATAAGCATTTAGAACCCATATTTGTTGCTTTGCGAGGCATACCTCCTCTTCTCACTGTTGTCCCCAACTAAATTTTCTTGAGTGACCTTTGGTTGGTTAGACCTTTGAGGATGTATTTCACTGATCACATGCAAGGAGTCATCCTTGAGGTGGAGGTGGGAGGACACAAATTTGGAGGATTCAGTGGATTGATTAGAGGGGGAGGTCTATGCTTCTCCTTTGTCTTGTGCTGGTTGTGGAATCTCGATTTTCAATCTTTTTCTAGCGTGCGAGGATTGTACTGGTGAAACAATGAGAGAAATTTGAACATTGGGGTTAATTGGTGGTGGTAGAGGAAATGACACAGTAGGCCAACCATGATGGAGAGATATAGGCTGGTGTATAATTTCTTTCCAACCGTCATTTGTGGGGACTTCGGGCTGCTAAGACACATGTGGAGAAATGAGAATTCCAGGAATATTCTGAGGAGGCTGGAAAGGAGGTATTTTTGGTCAAGGGTGCAGTACCCCATGACCAACCTAATTAAAGAACCCATCTTGGAACAACTAGTTCAATTCTTGCGGATCAACATTAAAATGGAGAGAAACTATAGGCCTCCTATGGCCTTGATTCCAATTTCCTTTGCCTTTGCTATTTCTACCATTGTTGCCTCTACTGAAAAAGCTGATCTTGTAGCAATCGTTTGTCAGTAATGAAGCTATTAATTAACCATACATGAAACTTTATGTACATAAATCAAAAGTTGTCTCTAAAATTACCATGAGATACATGCAAATCCATCCATAACACATCATTTATTAATTTCTACATGAATAGGGAATGATAGGGTTCATGGGAAATATGTAGGGTTTGTAATTAGCAAAAAATGATATCATGGAGGGGATCAAAATACGAATATTGTTCAACAATTAATAAAAAAATTAACTGTCTATTTAAAAACATCTATAATATCAGTCCTCAACCCTTGTCATATCAGCTTCCCTTTATTTCACAAAGACTCATATTTTAAAATTTATATTATAGAACAAGGATGAAATAAGTGAAATTGAGATCATGGAGGGAGTGTAATTAGCGAAAAATGGTAGAACGATAGGGAAACTTTACGGATATTATTCAAGTGAAAAATAAAAACATGATATCTCTGATGAAATCAAAATATATCTATGTCCAGAATTTCGAAGTTTAAACAATATGTTGTTTCCAAAGCATTAACCCAAATTGATTATTTCTTAAACAAAATTGTTTGTTGTCCTCCGAACTGTATTACATAGTAAATATTTGATATGCCTAGAATTATTTAACCAAAGTAACCATGATAGCAATATTTTCATTATATAACATAATCGATGAATAACATCATAATCCCTACAAGAATACAACAATAATATTAGAGTGGACGAGCCATGATTCATAACATACCCCCTAGAAAAGGTCCTTTAAATCCCACAGGGTCACGTACAATGCTTCCAAAACAAAACTCAGAGCCATCATTAAATCGAGCCATCGTTCACTGCAACCCTTTTTAATTTCATTATGGGTAGTATTATTCAACTCGGGCATCGGAAATTTCAAACACAAGTGCTTTCGCAAAAAATAAAACATGATGATCTAACAGTTGGCATGTTTATAGGAAGAGTGTGCTTGTCATTGATGGGAAGAACAAAAATGAACCAAAACTGGAGAGAGCCAAAGATGAGAAATCTTAGTAGAGATAACGGTTTCCAGAAGTGTAGACAAGGTCCAAGAGAGAGACTCTCAGGAGGAGCAAAGGTCGAGACCCGTGAACACTTAGAAAACCTTCTAAGTCAGAGAGATAAGAAGCTCAGGAGGAAGAGCGATAGTGGTCATTCGATCACCGATCCAGAGGAAAAACAACCATCAAATTGAATTAATGGAAGGATAGGATAAGTGAGGCAAAACGATTGAGAATTCTATCATCCGAATTTTCGTCAATCATCGAATTTATTTAAGTGGAAAGACAGGATAATAAAGGGCTAGGATTTGAGATCTCGATCACCCGAAATTCCTTCAATCGTCAGATTGAAATAAATGGAAGGATAGCATAGGAAAATATGGAGAGTCTTTGTATTTGATCCAAGGAAAAGCTGCATGGTAGACAAATCAAGTCGTTGATCTAATATCTTGATCAATGAACAACATTTGTTTCAGGTCTAAAGACGTGAGGAGGTTAAGTTCCAGAGAAATCACTTCGAGGGTTCTTAGTTTGAGATTTGAAATTACCGAAGCCTAGAGACCCAAAAATCCAAAATAAATTCTCGATCATTGGATCATCCGAAGTAGATCGCAATCGTCATATCGTCCGAAGAATATCTCAAGCGTCGGATCATCTGAAGCGGATCTAGGTCATCTAATCCAAAAGAGACATGGCGTAAATATGTGGACTCCGGGTAAAGAACCGAAGTAATCCTCAACCGTCTCATTCAAGGACATTTGGAAGACCATGTCAGCAAGGACATGTGGCAGACCATGTTAGGAATGACATGTGGTATACCATGTGAGTAAGGACATGTGGTAGATCATGTCAGCAATGACATGTGGTAGAACACATTAGCAAGGACATGTGGCAGACCATGTTAGTGAGTGACACGTGGAAATCACTCGACCCATGCCAGGTCAACAGGTGACGTGTTTAATGTTACGTAACTCCAAGAGATTTACTTCAGGAGTTTCACCACCAACAAATGACAAAATCTCCAAAGTCCTGAAGGCCGAAGTCGCGAAGCTTCAAAGTCTCGAAAGCTGAAGTCATGAAGGGCCGAAGTGTCGAAGTCACGAAGTGATGAAGTACCGATGTTGCAAAGGGTCAAAGTGACAAAGGGATAAAGAGCCGAAGTCATGAGGGAAAGAGTCCCAAAATCCAGAAGGCCGAAGTCCTGAAGTGAATGAAGACCATTGATTTGAGGAGGAAACGTGGCAGGAATCTATGGACTCCGACTAAAAGCGTTCTGGGAGAGCGTGAAGGTCAAGAATTGAAATCTTTGAAGCCTAGAGTAACAAAGTAGATCTTGGTCATTGATCAAGAAAGGGGACACAAGACCGTTGATCTATTTGAGTGGTAAAATCCCCAAAGTAGAGGTAGAGGCATCGATTGAGAAGGACATGTGTTTGCAGATCATCAACTCCAGAAGATTGATGTACAAAAGAAATGGGAGTTTGAGAATTGAAATTCCCAAAGGTCGGACTCGTAGAGGATATCCCGATCATAGATTCAGGGAGACAGGTGTCAATATATATTCCACTCTAGAATATTTTCATATGGGAAAAGAGAGTTTTGAGAGTTGAAACTCCCAAATCCTGGATCACAAAATAAATCACAGTCGTTGATTTAGAAAGGTTAGATCTGATCTATAGAACTTGAAGGGATAGATCTGGACCGTTAGTTCAGGAGCACCATCAAGATCATGAGATCGACAATCTCATTACATTACAAAGATTCAAGGTGTGTGAACGTTAATAAGTTGACCATGGGCCACAATCAAAACCATGGTTCTAGAGAAAGGACACGTGGAGGCTCGAGGTAAATTGCGAGGTGAAACGTAGTTTGTTTCAAACCAGCTTTGGATGCGCGTGCAATCATTTGGTCACATGATTTCATTCACCAAGGTCATATCAATAAATGGAGTTATTGCTCACTAGACTGAGATCGGGAAGCGCATTTTGAATAAGCATTTGGTCATCATCGGTGGTCACGTGAAGCAAGGGGATTATAAGCCAAAGAAGCCAAATTTGACTGACTGTAACTACCAGATAAGATGAAGAGTTGGGACTTCTAGAGATGCCAAAGAATATTGGGATAATGACCACTAATGACGAACATATTTAGCATAATCTCTAGAGAATATGAAGAGTTCAAATGGTGATAAAGAAGAGGACTCGGCATGTGAAAGAGATGCAGAACATAGAAGATAGAGTGTTTTTTCTAGTGTTATGCATGGGTGTAGGAATTGATGGAGTGTATGATATGAAGGGAAGATCAGAGTGCAGGGAAAATAATGAAGAGGGAGCATAGAGCATGAAAGGGAGATGAGAAGATGAACAGGGTGCATGCAGGAAGAAGTGAGCAGCAGAAAGACCACTAATGAAAGTGAAGCAGAGAAGTGTAGTAGAATAGTGATGAGACTGGTAAGCCATTGATAAATACTGTATCACTGTAATAAATTCCAGAAAGAAAAGATTAATATTTCAGGGTGGTAGGGAGGTGATAGGGAGGACTGTTGTCCTCAGAGTTTCAAGTGCGTGCATGAACATAGGGAATTGTAGCTTCCATTTGGTGGCAACCAGAAAAACCAGGGTGGTAGGGTGGTGCAAGGGAGAACCATTGTTCTCTATTATACAAGTTGGTACCTGTGTGACTAGAAGTTGGTGCTGGAACACTCAAGGATTTGGTGCTTCCTTCTAGTGGGTGCTAGAGAAACCAGAGATTTGGTGCTCTCAACAAGTTGCAGCCTGTAAAATAGAGGTGGTAACCTCACAAAGAGTTGGTTCTTATAATATTGATGATGTACATATCATAAAATAGTTCCTATCATTCCAAGAAGAAAAGGTTTTCTCCCGTTATGGGTTTCCTCATGAATATTTGTCTCTATGTATGGCATATGTGTGATTGATGTTACTATTTTTGTTGTTCATGACTTGCATACTCTTGATGATCACTTGGATAAGGTTAATAACATTTTAATAGGCATAAAATTGTTTAAGCACATTNTCAGTTGTCTTAGTATTTCCAACAATTGGTATCAGAGTGAGTTCTTTTTATTTAAAGGTGGATCAATAAGATTAAACATGACAAGTCATGAAGGAACTTCAATCAATAAGGACGCCCTATTCAATGGAACAAATTTTAAATTATGGAAAGTAAAGATGAGAACCTACATAATGGCTTTAGGTGCAGATGTATGGGATGTGGTAGAGATTGTTTATGTAAAGCAAGTTGTACTAGATAATAAGGATGAAAAGATAGAATCCAGCTTCAATGCTAAGGCTATGAATGTTATTCTGAGTGGGCTTGCAAAAGAAGAATTTGTAAAAGTTATGCACTTAGAATCTACCAAATAAATTTGAGACAAACTCATTAACAATTTTAAAGGTAATGAGAAGGTAAAGGATGCCAAGATTCAAACCTATAGATTACAGTTCAAACAACTAAAGATGAATGAGAATGAAACAGTTAATAATTTTTTCTTAATATTTGAGGATCCTTTGAATGCCATGAAGGGTCCTGGTGAGAATATTGAAGATGTATTTTTAGTTCAGAATATTTTAATATCTCTACCAAAAAGATTTAATCTAAAATTTTCTGCAATAGAAGAACTGAATGATCTTAAGAATTTTTCTATTGATTAACTTCTAGGAACTCTAACTACTTATGAAATGAGGATTAGTAAGGATAAACCCACCACTAGAGAAGGGTAATTTAAAGTAGATAAGAATGAGGATGATGAGCCTGATGAAATTGAAGAAAAAATTGTGAAAAGACTAAAGAAAGGATTAGGAAAGTACCAAGGCAAGCTTCCATTCAAATGTTTTAACTTTGGAAAGATAGGTCACTTTGCATCTAAGTTTCCACACAATAAGGACCAGAAATCTGAAGGTGAAGAGAAGTACAAATCCAAGATATTTGGTAAAAAGAAAAGTTTATGTGATGACTCTTCAGGAGACACGGATAGTGATTCTTCTTGTGAAGATAAGGTTAATGAATTTATTCTTATGGAAAAAGAGTATTATGATAATAAAATAACATGAAGTGATGTTAATTATGAATAAGTTGTGGTTGACTTGGAAGGAGAACTGATAAGAGCCCTAGAAGAAATTGCTAGACTCGTATTTAAGAAGAAAAAGAAAAAACAATTGTTGATACAGTTCGAGAAAGACAATGAAAAACCTGATGAATACTTTGCCCTGCTAAAAGTGGAATTAGAAGAGGCAAAGAAAATAGAGGAAATTACAAAATAATAGTTATCAAAGAAGAAGGCAGGATGTAAAGCCTTGGAAGAAGCGGTAGTTAAAAACAGGAAAGGGATGTAGAAGTTTAAAGCATTATATCTCCAAAATATTCCAAGCATTAAAGCCTTAGAAGAACTAAATGACATTCTAAGAAAACAAAGATCTCTTTTGTTGAAGACTGTTTTAGGCTATGTAAGTGGTTCAAGAAGCAAACAACCAAAAAGAAAAGAGATAGTAAAGATGATAAAGTTCCAAGTCAACAGACAATCAGACCATGTGAGTACTCTTCCACCAAAAAATAATAAAGACAAGATGATCCCTGATAAAAAACAAAGATATCGAAAGATGGAGCAACAAATTTCAATAAGAATGCCATCCATTAGGTACTAAAATTGCTTCCATGGTTATTGTTTTTACTGCTCTAATTTTGGTCATAAGATTGGAAATTGTCAAATTAAGTTTAGAGACATGCAACTGCGGAGATCAAGAAATAAGAAATCTTTGCAACATAGAACTAAACAACCAATGAGTAGACAAATTTGTACCAATCACTTTGACCTATTGAACAATGAGCTCAAATTCTATATCTATCATAAATTCAGCCACAAAGCTACAAACTGCCATTTGAAGAATTGCAAAGCAGATCCAAGGATAAAACCCTTAGCCAGAAATGCCAAGACATGGAAAAGAAAGATAGTGAAAAATGTGGTCTAGTACTTTCAGCTCAAAAACAAAAAGAACCCTCGTATATATACAATGGATTTTCCAAGCACATGACTGGAAACAAGGATAAGTTTGTGTCTATAAGTAAAAGCAAAATAGGAAATGTGACCTTTGGAAATGATGAACTGGGTAAAATCAAGGGTAAAGGGATGGTGAGTTTGAGTAATGGTAAAGGAAAATCCTAGGATGTTCTGCATGTAGATGGGCTGAAATAGAATTTGCTCAATGTAAGTCAAATGTGTGACAGAGGATGTGAATTAATGTTCACTTCCAAAGACTGTAAGATAAAGTCTGTAAACTCGGGACAAGTGGTGGCTAAAGGCATAAGGACAGATAATATTGTATATGTCCTGAAAGAAGATAAAGAAGAGTGTCATCTAAGAAAACATGATGAAATCTAGTTATGGCATAAGATACTTGGACATCTAAACTTTGACCACTTAATCAAGCTCAAAAATCTTGAGGTAGTAAAAGATCTTCCAAGAATATCAAAGACACAAGATTCTATGTGTAAACCCTGTAAAGTAGGAAAGTTAACCAGGACACAGTTTAAATCCAAGAGCTCTATTTCAACAGAGAAACCACTCCAATTAGTTCATATGGATTTATGTGGACCATCAAGACAAGAAGGAACATGGAAGGAAAACTACTTTATGTTGTTCATTGATGATTACTCTAGACTCACTTGGGTTTCTTTTCTCAAAGAAAAAGTTGAAGCATTTGAGAAATTTAAAATATTTAAGGATTTAACTGAGAATCAAACAGGCAACATATTAAAGGTTGTAAGATCATATAGAGAAGGAGAATTTATGTCAAGTGATTTCAAGGAATTTTTTCATAAACATGGGATCAAAAGAGAATACACAATCCTAGGAAGTCCACAACAAAATGGAGTAGTTGAGAGGAAAAACAGAACAGTTCAGCAAATGGCTAGGTCAATGATGAATGAGAAGAACATTGGTCAAACCTACTGGGTAGAATTGATACACACAACAATCCATATTCTTAACAAATCTCACCTCAGACCACACAGTGACAAGACACCTTATGAACTGTGGTATGGAAGACCTACTTCAATCAAACACTTCAAAGTCTTTAGGAGTAAGTGCTACATAAAGAATAATAATGAAAACCTTGGCAAGTATGATGACAGGGTTGATGAAGGAATATTTTTAGGGTATGCTACAAACAATAAAGGATATAGATGCTATAATAAGAGGTTGCATAAATTGGTTGATTGTATTGACATAAAATTTGATGAAGGAGTCCCAGTAAGAGAGGTGAGAAATATTGAATCAACAACAAAGGATATAGTTGAAGTTGAAGATGTTCAGGTCGAAGAATCAGAAAAAGAAGATTTTGAGTTAGATGGATATACAAATACTCAGGCAGACTCAAATCAGCGGACAACATCAAAATCTTCCTCCAGAATTACTCAAAAGAATCATCCTACATGTCAGATAATTGGTGAGAAATACAAAGGTGTACAAACTAGGAGAAGGATAATCAAAGACACTGAGCAATCACATCTAGCCTTCATATCCATGGTGGAACCCAAAAAATTTAGTGAAGCCAGTAAATATGTAAATTGGTTAAAATCAATGGATGAGGAACAATATCAGATTGAAAAGAACAATACTTGGGAGATTGTTCCTAGACCTGTAAATAAGAATGTAATTGGCTCCAAATGGGTGTTTAAGAACAAAATGAATGAACAAGGAAATATTGTTAGGAATAAATCCGGATTGGTCTAAAAAGGGTATGCACAAGTTGAAGGACATTATTTTGATGAAACCTTTTCACCGATGGCAAGATTGGAAGCCATCAGAATGTTTCTTGCCTATGCATGTCATAAGAAATTTAAAGTATATCAGATGGATGTTAAGTCAACATTTCTTAATGGAGATCTAGAAGAATATGTATATGTGGAGCAACCTGAAGGATTTTCACTGATAGATAATTCTGATTATGTCTTTAAGTTGAAAAAGGAATTATATGGACTGAAACATGTAGCACGATCTTGGTATCATAGAATGGACAAATTTCTACAGGACAAAGGGATCAAGAAAGGTATTGTTGACAATAATCTATACACAAAGTCTGAAGGTGATGATTTATTAGTTGTTTTGGTTTATGTATATGACATTATTTTTGGATGCACTAATGACCCTTTAGTTTAGTGGTTTTCTAATTCAATGTAGACTGAGTTTGAGATGTCCATGATAGGAGAACTGTCATATTTTCTTGGTTTACGAATCGATCAGAGTTATGGACAGATACTTATCTCTCAAGAAAAGTATTTGAAAGAGATGTTGAATAAGTTTCAGATGGAATATTCCTCTCTTGTTAGTACACCTATGGTGGTTGGTTTCAAGCTCAGTAAAGATCATATTTCACCTGATGTTGATCAAATGACATATCGATCAATGATAGTCAGTCTTTTGTACATAACAACATCTCGTCCTGATATAATTCAAGTTGTTGGAATGGTAGGTCGTTATCAGTCTGCTCCTAAACAAATTCATTTAGTAATTTTCAAGAGGATACTCAAATATTTGAAGTGTACAATGAATTATGGTCTTTGGTATCCTAGAAATTAGAATTTACAATTAACTACATATTCGGATTTTGATTGGGCAAACTGTTTGGATGAAAGAAAGAGCACTAGTGGAGGTGCATTCTTATTAGGTGATTCGTTAGTAGAATGGATTAGTAAGAAGCAGGGATCTATTTAATTATCAACTACAGAGGCAGATTACATTGTTGTTTCTACTTCCTGCACTCAGATCTTATGGATGATAAAACTCTTGCAGATTTGAAGGTAACTTATATTGATCCGATTCCACTTCACTGTGACAACACCAATGCCATTAGTGTCTCGAAGAATCCTGTTCTCCAATTAAAGATGAATAATATACCAATAAAGTATCATTTTCTCAAAGAGCAGGTTACAAATAGAGTTGTTCAATTCAATTATATTCCATCCATAGAACAAATTGCAGACATATTTATGAAACCCCTAGCCAAGACACCATTTGAATATCTCTGTCAGAAGCTACGTGTCACCCCTTCTCTCACCTAAGAAAGTTCATCCTCTCAGGGGAAGTATGTGTTGTTTGAATATCTAATACCTCCGAAAAGCACTGCAACAACTCAGGGGACCATGTTTTATTTGACATTGATGTCAAAGGGAGAGAAAAGGAGTGGTCTGGATGCTACAATTGGAGGTCCAAGCAAAATAGTGCATCCTTTCAGGGTTGCCATCAATGCCAAAGGGGGAGATTGTTTGCATGTTTATAGGAAGAGTGTGCTTGTCATTGATGGAAATAACAACAATGAACCAAACCTTAAGAGAGAAAAAGATGAGAAATATCAGAAGAGATAGAGGTTTCCAGAAGTGCAGACGAGCTCCAAGTGACAGACTCGTGTGAGGAGCAAAGGTAGACACCTATGAACACTTAGAAAACCTTTCAAGTCGGAGAGATCAAAAGCTCAGGAGGAAGAGAGATAGTGGTCGTTGGATCACTGATCCATAGGACCAATAACCATCGGATTGAATTAATGGAAGGTGTTGTGGGGTATTCTACCCTACAGACTAATAAGCTAGGGCTCTAAACTTATACGCAGATCATGACCCTCAAGATTTAACTTTTAACCTTCTACCCAAAATCTCAACCCCTTTTC
>SNQJ01S0003016.1:225858-238943 GCA_010110895.2 Picea sitchensis
TGCTATGATTTTTCCTCCTTGAATATTACCCCTACCCCTCCTTTTATAGGCTAGAAGGAGCTAGGGTTTTAGACGAACTCTCAGCCATGCATGGTGGAGAGCTCTAGTTAACTGACAAAAAGCTTCTCGTTCCGTCGGCAACTTTCCGTTTTTTGTGATTCTGAAGGCACCCGCGGGCTATAGTGGGCCTGCTAGCGGGGCCCCCGCGGGCTGTAGTGGGCCTGCTTGCGGGGCCCGCAGGCTGTAGTGAGCCTGCTAGAGTTTGCTTTTTAAAAATGGAGTTTTTAGAAGAGTTGTTCAGTAGTTTTTTGGAAAAGACGGGATATGAGTTGGTCAGATGCCAGGTAAGCATGTGTGGTGCAATTTAGGGTTATAACAACAACCCTAGTTTCTTGTTTTAATTTAGTAAATTCGTTCTTACATTTTCAATATGTATTTCATTTATATATATTTAGATTTGTTTATATATAATCACAATAATAATACGTTTGGTTTGTAGGTTAGGCGGAGATGGAGTTGGAGCTGGGAATTTTGGCCCTCAAGGCTCAGATTTATCAATTTTTTTTTTTTTTTGGGTGGGTACAATTCCATTACTAAATCGGGTAGGCAGGTAGGTAGGTAGGTAGGCCCTTGGTTCCATATTTTGAACCAGGGCTCTGATACCATTTGTAATGGCCAATTTAATTTAACATCCAGTAATTCTTCAAACAAGACAGTAACTTCTACTAGATTTATGATAATTCAATAATTCCTTTGTATCTTAGCACATACACATGTAATTTAACAATGAATATGATAAAATTTTATAGCAAAATAAAACAAATACACAATTTAAATTACCTGGGTCTGATGCTAATTTGCCTTGATGCCTTGTTGTTTCCTTCCTGCTGGCTGATGCACTGACCAACATTGCCCAAACCTACTATCCTCCTTGCCAACTAGGACAACCACCTAGCTCCAAGATGTCATATGGATATCCTGCCCCCCGTGCCCAAAACCTCCAGCAATCCAGTGCCTCTGTACTAAACCTTCCCACTCTCGAACTCAACTCCTCTCTGCAAATCCAAGAGAGCCCCAAAAATCCCTCCCCCCAAAATCTCTTGTTGAATGATAATCCCTCTATAAACCTCCTCCCCCTGCATATCCTTCCTTCACCGCCTCATGCATTTACTTCCTTATCCACCCATTTATTACTTTATGCCCTCATAATTAATTTCTTATCCCTTTATATTCAATGTCTTATCCCTTCCTGTGTACGTAAGTATTTAAAAAATTAACTTATAATTTATTATCCCTATTAATTTAATACCCATGTTAATGAATGTAACATGTAATTAATTAATCAATTAATTAATCAAATTGCAACCATTAATTAATTAATAATTATTTAATTAGTATCATTATACCAATCTTGTTTAATTAATACCATATTAAGACAATTAATCCCCTAATTAATTTTTAATTAATAATCCTTAAACATTTATTCAACTAGGGTTGTTACATCATTTAACCATTTTTTTACAAAACTTTTTTCTTCTTTGTGTGATTACACTCAAATACAAAACAATTGTGCACATACCGATAAGCATTGCAATTTTGACTCAACACTTGAATTGTAAAATTTTGTAACAGAGGACATTGTCTACTAAATGAATCCCACTACTGTGTTGCAAAGACAAAGTCAGTTCAACAAATTAGACTATGAGTTTGTCTAAAAAATCAAGTATTTAAATTTCAAACAATTGAACTTAAGAAAACTTTGGAATTGGTTACCTAGTTGGTCCACATCTCTCGCAATATTTAATAGGTTTTTTCCAAAGGTACTTGTAGCTCTAGTGAAAGCACTAATCTATCAATGTATTTCTAGTTTCTCACTATCATCATGGACCATGTTCTCTAAGGACACATACAATCCATCTTTAACCTCCCAAATTTGATCTTCTTCTAATTGAGGTCTGGAACGATACCTTGGGTTTAAGAAATACCCAGATACATGTAAAGGACAATAGAGTGAATTGTTCCATCTATTATCATGATCTCCCAAATAGGCCCATACTTAACAATTATATCCTTGTACGATGTCTTTATTTGATCTTTTTCTTGATACATAGCCTCATAAATGTGATCCATGTCCAATTCCCCCCCATCCACCAACCATAACACCTTAATAAGGGGATCACCAAATTTCACAATCGTTGCTAAGTTTTTCCAAAAAGGGTTCTCAAAAACATTGTTTTTGGTGTATTTTCCATCTTATTTGTGAGCACACTAAGGTCAATTCCATTCATCACTAGAAAAAAAAAATCTCAAGTTTTCTTCTTGGGAAATGATATATTTCAAAGTGAAAAAGTAAGTTGCAAATCCCATCATGACAATCATAAAAATGTTCTTTCCACCAATGTTTTTCCTCCTTAGGTTGAATACCCATGAGTTATTGTAGATATATTTTTCAATGCTCTAAGCATGATCTATAGTATTTGTTAGCACTGGAAGTCACCTCTGGATTGTAGTAGAGGTAAGCCCAATACCCATCAGTTGTATGTCACAATGAATAAATTTAAGGGTGGTCTAATGGATGCAGACTCGGGATAATATTGCTTTAACTCATAAACCTAGACTTGCATGTGCAGGTAGACGAGGTCTCGATCTAACTTCAGTCAGTAAGTTGCAATAAGAGTGAGTAGGGGGAAGAACCTGAGAAGAGTGAAGAGGTCTTCTATGGGCATCAAGTCTTCCAGCAGCCTAAAGAGTAAAAACTCAGAAGACAAGATCCTCTTGATTCAGAATTTTGAGAAACTGAATGAAATTATCACTGAACTGAGATCAAACATACATCAAAATTGAACAACAATAACCCGACTCATCCATGCCCGAGTCATTCAGTGTTGGGAGAGACAAAAACATGGACTAATTAAAACTGGTGGCGATGTCCCTATGATCAAACCTACATCACAAAAACATAACTACCCTCGACTGGATCATCCATGCTCGAGTGTTTCACCACAACTGTTTACAGAGATATGAAAAGAAGATGACTTTCGTTAAACAAGAAGTCTCAAATGTAGATACATAACCAGAAAACCTGAGGATTTACTAAAAATTTACAATTGGGAGCCTAGCTCAACCATTGACCCTAACAAAATATGAAGAAGACTCCTATATACTCAGAGCCAAAAAACATAAGCATGCTCAAGTGGCTGCATTGAAGGAATTACAATTGCATGCTTCCTGACAGACTGTGCATAAAGTCTCTAGTTAGACGCAATCGCATTTCAGAATGAACCTGTAGATGCGCTGACTAACTGCCAGTCCTTCCCTAGGATTTCCATTTATGGTGGAAACGATGTTCAACTGCCACCACCCAACCTCAATAAATCCTTCATCAGGATTGGGGAAGGCCCAAGTCAACTCTACACCTGTAGGATGTGGCAGCCTTTGCATTTTTCCATCTGGATCTGAGTCATATGGTTGCGAGGAGGTCTGACAGTAGATGTGGCTTTTGATGAAGCGATGGTTCTCTCGTCATGGAATATCGTATGGGAGATGTCCAGGTGGTCGACCGCAAATGGGGAAGAGAAGAATTAGGATAGCATGGGGTACACACAAGCAAGAACTGATATGTAAAGGGATGAAGGTGATGTGGAGTGAGGTGGCACAAGTGGCGAAAGATGAGAAGGGGAGAAGCGACAGGTGGGACAGTGAGTGGAGGACAGGTGTGAGGGAGTGAAAGTTATAGGGGTGCGTGATATGTGATGAACAGAGGATATATATGGAGTGGGGGATAGTTGTCGACAGGACAAAGCAGCCACTTGTTGACTTAGGATAGGGCACTATATGCACATGCACATATCGGGGCTGCGAAAAATATTTGATTCTTCCATGCTTTTGGGCCCGATGTGTGTCTCTGGATGACACGTTGCACCTCCACAAAACCACTGTTTCTTCCCCAACCTGCTCTACAATTTTTAATGACCACACATGTTGAGGCCCCAATATGGCCAACAACTGTCGATCTGGAGCATGCAAATCTTAACCGCCTAGATTTACGTGTGTCTTATCATTTGCGCCAAGGGGTCACCTCAGTCATCCGACTTAGGATAGAAGCCAAAGTGTGGGTTTTTTGCCTGATTTCTTCCATTCCTTTGCCAAGGAGACAATTTCTTAGGAAAACACCCCTCCTTACAAAAATAATGTGATAACATTACGCTCCATGGGGGATGGATTTCTCCCTGTGAGAAGCCAAGAACTCTTCTGCAGTTTCAATGCCTTACTGTTGGGTTGAAGTCTCCTACTAGAAAAAAATAAAAATAAAAACATAACGATATTTATAATGGAGAGACATTGAATGCGGTTTCAAACAAAAAATATTTTCAGGAAGTGTCGATTTACAGTACCACCAAAAAAAATTTCACCCTCCAAGTTCTGCAACCCGTAAGTGTTGTTTGGAAATGCTTCAGAAATCTTGAAGGGACCGACCCAAAGGGCTTCAATTTTTCCATGTGTACCTTTACCTTGTTTGGGCGCATCCCATTTAAGTAATATATCTCCCAGCTGGAAATCCTCTTTTCTCACCTTTCTATCAAAGGCTTTCTTGATCTTTTGTTGGTGTTCATGCACTTTGTCCAGTAGTTGCTCTCTAGTCTGCTGGACTTCTACGAGTTGATGAATTCTTCTGCTCATATCTTTAGGTTCTCCATGGAGGTCTTGGAATAATTTCTCTATAGGCAGGGCAAGATGAGAAGGAAAAACTGCTTCAGTTCCGTATACAAGTTGGAAAGGAGAGACACCTAGGGACCTTTTTGTTGTTACTCTGTCAGCCCACAGAGAAAATTTGAGCTTTGAATCCCATGCTTTATTATTTTCCTCTAGCAGTCTTTTGATAATATTTATAAGGTTCTTGTTATAGGAATTTGCTAACCCATTGCCTTGGGGGTAGGAGGGGGTAGAGTGGATTATGAAATTTCAAACTGATAATAGAATTTGATCAATGGCTCAGACTTGAAGGATGTGGCGTTATTAGTGACAGTTTTGTTCGGACAACCAAAAATTTCCATAATATCTTCAAGAAATCCAATGATTATTTTTTGAGAAGCACTCCTTATGGGGATGGATTCTATCCATTTGGTGAAATAGTCCATTGCAGTTAATATCCACTTGTGATGACCGCTTGAAGCAAGATGGATTTCCCCAATGAAGTCTAGGCCCCTCTACTGAAAGGGTCTTGAAGCTACCATGGGCTTCAATGGTAGAGACTTGAACTGCTACTTCCCAAAGAATTTCTGACATTTGATACAAGCTCTGAATTTCGCACAGACATCAGTGAATACAATAGGCCAGAAGTACCCATCCCTGATAATTTTATAGGTCATGGTCCTCCATAAATGATATCCCCCACACAAGCTGTCATGAAATTCGAGCATAATTGTTTGGTCCTCCTAGGGGTCTAAACATCTTAGAAGCACACCTAAAGGGTATTTCCAGTACAATATTTGGTCAATAAGGAAATATATAATTTCCTTGAGCTTTAAATCTCTTGCCTTTCTTTTCCCTGTTCCATCTAGAGGTCACAACTCTTGCAAAAATACTATAATATATTTGTACCAGGCGCATTCTTCCAATGGAGGGTTGTCCTGAGGACTTTTATCAGACAACTCATCCTATTGATCTTCTGAGCAAGTGTTAATGAAGTAAACCCCAATATATTTACAATTAGATTCAGCCAACAGTCTGGATAAACCTTGGACTTTAACTAGCTTGGTGGGTTTTATTTCCATATCAAACTTAAGGATTTTGGAAATCCACTTGCTCCTTCTTCAATCTATGTTAGGTTGAATGAGAATGTCCTTCACAACATTTGAAGGGACATATGCAATAACCCTTGAATGAAGGACATAGATTCTGAAAGACTTGGGTATTTCAACAACACATAGGTGTGTTTCTCCATAATGTCTTATTTCACCTCTTCATCTCTTAGTGACCTGCTGAAAAATGAAATAGGTTGCTTCAGCCCTTCGACGTTTTTCTACAATAAAACAACTGCCATTGTATCAAAATAAGAAAAAGAAAAAATAAAAAAAATCCTTGGAATAATCAGGACTAATAAGCACATGTGCCTTAGTCAATGCCTTCTTTATTTGATTGAAGGATTCTCTAGACTTAGCAGTCCATTTTACTTCATTCCCCTTCCTGAGCATGGATGTGATATGCTTCACCAATTCAACAAGATTTGAAAAAAAACTTCTTAGAAAATTAATTTTGCCCAGGAAGGACTGAACCTCCTTCCTGGATCTAGGAAGTGATAAGGTTTGTATAGCCTACACCCTGTTTGAATCAATTCTAACCGCCCCAGTTGATACTATGTGTCCCAACAATTTTCCCTCTTGCATGGGAAATGAGAACTTCTTAGGATTTAGGGAAAGACCAAACCTTTTGCATTTCAGGAAGACTTTTCTTAGATGACAAAAATGTTNTATCAGATTTGGAGAAGATTGTTATGTCATCCATATAGATGACCATAAATTTATCCCTTTCTCCAATGAAGGAGATGTCCATGGTTTGCTGGAAGGTCACTCCTGCATTCATCAAACCAAAGGGCATTTTTGCATGCATGAATGTGCCCCAAGGAGTGGTGAAGGTTGTCTTCTCTCTATCTTCAGGAAAAATAGAGATCTGATTGTACCAAGAAAATCCATCAATCATGGAAATCATGGATGTACCTGTTACCCTCTGTAATATGTGTTCCATCTTTGGCAGTGGGTAATTATCCTTCTTTGAGCTCCTATTCAGGTTTTTGAAATCGACACATAGTTTGATTTCCCCATTCTTCTTTCTTACTAGGACCAGGTTGGCCACCCACTAAGAATACCTCAAAGGAGCAATGATTTGGGCATCCAACAACTTCTTTACTTCCTTCTCCATAATAGGAAGCAACATAGGATTTACTTGACTTAATTTATGTCTAAAAGGTTTGGCTTCCTCCTTCAGTGGGACATTGTGCTCAATAACAGTGGTGTCATATGTGTTGAGGTATTCATAGGTCCATGCAAACACATCAATAAATTCCTTTAATAGCTCAACATACTCGGCTTTCTTCTCCCATGATAGGTTTCTTGACAACTTGACAAACTTTGGATCCTCCTCTGTACCTATATTGCACTCAGCTACATCAACGCCCTCATTTGAGACTTTACCCTTCACTGCCACATCATTTTTTTCAAATGATATTTCCAAAGTAACTAGCCCCTTTGGGATGTGATTGTTGGGTAGCTAGACAATGTAATGATCATAATTTTTTTTTAGAAAAACATCAGCATGGGGATTTAAGCCAGAATCTGGATCTTGATCAATATGTAATGCTAATAACTCATCAACAGTCTCCAGGAATATTTTGATGTCAAGATCTTCCTCAAAAACTTTCCAATGCTTAACATTTTATGGTATGGAGGGTCTATATTTTACTTCTACATCATACCTGAGCTTAGGTGGTTGAGGGATTCTAAAATTTCTTGCTGAGACAGCCAAAGAATTAGCCATGAAATTTTCTTCTTTGGGGATAAATTAAATGTTAAAAGCTAAGAAAAAACTATCAATGAGGTCCCATGCTTCATTTCTATAACTTCTGAGCCGAGGATGTTTGGCCTGATAAGTGCTTCTGATCTGTTGGACAATCAATTTTGCATCCCCAAACACAGATATTTCCCTTATCCTCATGTCTTTTGCATCCCTTAAGCCAAAAACAAGAGCTTCATACTCTGCCACATTGTTTGTAGTTTCAAATTCTAACTTGTAGGACAAAGATATAGTTTCCTGAGCAGGGGAAACAAAGATTACTCCAACACCGACACCTTCTCTAGAAGAGGCTCCATCAAAGAATATTTTCCAAACAGAGGTAGTTAGAGGAGAATCTTCACAGAGAGTAACGAATTGTTTTCTGATTTCAAGAGGAGGTTTAGGGGCACCAGTGAGCTGCAATAAACTAGACCCCAATTCAATGTCAAGTGCAAATATAGGATGGTTGGTGGGGTCTTCTTCATAACTAATAATATAGGCCAACTGAGCTTCTCTGTATAGTATTATATGCTCCCCTTCAAATACTAGAACAATAGCATATGTGAGGTCGATCTGCAATGTTCCTCTAAGTATTGTTATCCAAGATCTTGACAAGAGCATGCCGAACTTGGGAGGAACATATTCTACCACAATTTCCATGACCACAATTTTCATGGAAAGCTGAAACAAGGTCACAACCAGATCTTTAATGACCCCAAGGCATTCACCCTTCTTGAATCAAAAGAATACAAATTGTGATGAGATTTAGTGATTTCTAATATGAGTTCTTCCATGACAGTTTTGGGCATGAGATTATGATATGCCCCTGAGTCCATCAAGAAGTTATGCAACACCTTATCATGTATGTTCAGGGATGTATATAAGGGAGGGGATGAATAATATAATTTTTCTACCATAGTACCTAGGATGATTGTTGGATTTTCATCTTGGAGATTTACTGAGTCTGTGGAATGGCAAGAAGGCTCAAACTGCAACATCTTAGAGAGGGATTTTTTGAAATCTTCGTTCTTGATCAGTTCTAAGAGGGGCACAGGGATTCTAATTTTTTGAATTTCATGCTCGAAGCTAAAGGAGGAAGGGGACTTAAAAATTTCTCTCACTTTGGGGACAAGACCTTTATCTAGTACTGGGGGATTCTGAGATTTCTTTTCTTTGTTGTTGTTTTCTACATCTTTGGCAGGCTTATCATCTCTGGAAGGTAGCTTAGGGATGTCAGATTTCTCTTCTTTCTTCTTTGACCTGAGGTTATATTTATGGGGACTTCTATGGGCCTTCTCTCCTTTACTCAACTCATTTATTTGGCTGTCCATGAGGGACTCCTTGCATGCATATTGAGTCAAATGGGGAAATGGGGAGGTTTCTCCAAGGAAGTGGATTTCAGGATCAAGCTCTCCTTCCTCCCCTTCCTCATCATCCACGAGGTTATTTTGGAGAGGGGTTTGGATTTTCTGATCATCCCTATCTCTGTTCCTATATTCCCTTTACATCATATGAGGGGCATTGTTAATCTACCTTCTAAAGTTTCCTCTTCTTTCAGCATTTTGGGCACTTTTATAACCTTGCTTCCCCTCGAATTTCATCTTCTCCATTTTTGCAGACAATGATTTCACCATCTTGGTTAATTCGTCCACTTGAGGGTGTAATTCAGAACACCCAGAGGTTGAGGCTTCGGATCTCCCTCTTCCTCTGTCTCTGTCAGCTTTGTTCCTAAGTCTGTCAACTACCAATACATTGGATTCCACCTCCAGGGCTTCATCTTGCATATGAGCTAGGGAAGTATCTCTTCTCTCTCTCAACAGGAGGTAGAAATCAGGTTCAAAAGCACTAGTATAATTGATTTTGACAGAGGCCTTTGTGGGATTTATTTCAATAGGGATATTATTGTACATTTTGTTGAATCTTTTGGAGAAGTCAGAGATAGATTCTCCCTCCTTTCTTTTTAGGGACCTAAACTCTGTGATATAATACATAATTTTTTTTTTATCCCCCCACTACCTCAAGAAAACATCATCTAAGGCTTCGATCCCAGCAATGGATCCAAGGGTCAAACCTCTAAACCATTTGCTAGCCTCACCATCAAGGATTTGGACAAAGACTCTCATCTAGACGTCATCATTTTCAATATTCACAATGTCTGCATAACTGTAGAAGGCAACAAGGTGTTATTCAATAGTTATGTCTTCTTCTCCAATGAACTTAGGCATATATTTTAGGTAATCTATAGCAGGGAGAGAGTTCACAGGCTGATGTAATACCAAGGGGGAATATATAGAATCCAATATGGCATCCATTCTATTTCTAGGGGGATTATCACCTACCATAGGGATAATAGGTGGAGGATAATTAGGAGGGGATGGAGTTCAAACAGAAGAAACTGGAACTAAGCCTCCTAGAGGAAAGGGAAACAACAGAAGATTCAAAGAAAAGGATTCAGGGCTTGAGGGAACAAAGGTTTCCCTTTCTGTAGTAGAAACAATAGTAATAAGAGGAGGGGTGGTAAAGCCCGAGGTAGGAAAATATTCTGAGGTCTTGGGTCTAGACTGAGGTATAACTTCAGGGGAAATAGGAGTGACAAATCTTTTTCCTTCCAAACCAAAACTAGGAGGAGAAACCTCAACAGGAACACTCCCAAACTTTAAATTTCGGGAAACTCCAACAGAAGGTATAATAGGAAAATGAGAAGCAAAAATTGGAGTTTCTATAGGAGGACAAAGAAAATCACCAGAAATACCTGGTTCAGCAGTAGAAGTACCTCCTTAGAGGGCCTTTCCCTTTCTGATAATTCTCTTTGGGTCAGCTTCAGGTGTTGTTAAAGGCCATTGTGGAGTATACCTCGTGTGTCTACCTCTGGAATCCATGGCTCAAACAGTAGAGTCCCCAGTGGATTCACCTCAATGAATTCACCACAGTGGAGTCACCAGGTGCACAGTTGAAATCATTGATGTACTAACTTCTAATGCACCTTCAGAACCAGTAAACTTTGTTGTTCAATCCCAGGGAAAATCTTCAAATCGTCCCCCAAAGCGATGCCAGAAATGTTAGCACTAGAAGTCACATGTGGATTGTAGCAGATGTAAGACCAGTACCCATCAATTATATGTCACAATGAATAAATTTAAGTGTGGTCTAATGGATGCGGACTCGGGATAATATCACTTTAACTCATAAAACTGGATTGGCTTGCACAAGCAGATGAGGTCTCGATCTAACTTTAGTCAGTAAGTTGCAATAAGAGTGAGTAGGGGGGAGAACCTGAGAAGAGTGAAGAGGTATTCTATGGACATCAGGTCTTCCATCAGCCTAAAGAGGAAAAACTCAGAAGACAAGATCCTATTGATTCAAAGTTTTGATAAACTGAATGAAATTATCACTGAACTGTGATCAAACATACATCATAATTCAACAACAATAACCCGACTGAATCATCCATGCCCGAGTCATTCAGCGTTGGGAGAGACACAAGACGAGGACTGATTAAAACTTGTGGTAATGTCCCTGTGATCAAACCTACATCACAAAAAAAAAACTACCCTCGACTGGATCCTCTGTGCCCAAGTGTTTCAACACAGTTGTTTACAAAGATATGAAAAGAATCTGACTTTCATTAAACAAGAAGTCTCAAATGCAGATACATAACCAAAAAACCAGAGGCTTTACTAAAACTTTACAATCGGGATCCTAGCTCAACCATCGACCCTAACAAAATATGAATAAGACTCCTATATACTCAGAGCCAAATCATAGAAGTGTGCTCAAGTGGTTGCATTGAAGGCATTATGTTTGGATGCTTCCTGATAGATTGTGCATGCAGTCTCTGGTCAGATGCAATTGCATTTCAGAAAGGACCTGCAGATGAGCTTACTAACTGACAGTCCTTCTTTGGGATTTCCATTTATGGTGGAAAGTATGTTCAAATGCCACCACCTAAACTCAATATCTTCTTCATTAGGATCGAGGAAGGCCCAAGTCAACTCTGCACCTGTAGGATGTGACGACCTTCGTATTTTTCCATTTGGATCTGAGCCAGATGCTTGTGGGGAGGTTTGACAACAGACGTGGTTGTTGATGAAGCGATGGCACTCTCGTCATGGAATAATGGATGGGAGATGGCCATGTAGTTGACTGCGAATGGGGAAGAGAATACTGAGGATAGCATGGGGGCATCACAAGTAAGAGCTGAGATGTAAAGGGCCGGAGGTAATGTGGAGTGAAGTGGCACATGTGGCGAGAGATGAGAAGGGGAGAAGCGACAGGTGGGACAATGAGTGGAGGATAGGTGTGAGGGAGCAAAAGTTATAGGGGGTAAGGGGATGTGAATAATAGAGGAGAGATATGGAGTGGGGGACAAGTGCTGACGGGACAAAGTGACGTTTACATATACTCAAAAAACCTAGATGTTTAATGTAAACTAATAATAATAAATTAATTCACAACTAATTTTTATTGACAATTTAGGGGTTGATTTTGAGTTTTTTCTTTTGCGATGGTACCAGTGGTTAAGGCCATATTGTCAACTAAGTCATAATTTTAACTAAAAAAAAAATATTGGTGCTACTGGTAGCATCACTTTTCGATTTGAGGGTCAATTTTAAGGATTTTTTCCATTTGTCAAGGCTACTATTTCAAATAAGTCATAATTTTAACCATCCTCCAAAAGAGGGTGTTATCGATAGCACCACGTTTGGATTTGGTGGTAAAAATAGCCACTAAACATGACCTTTAAAAAAACAAGAAATCTAGAGAGATCTTGTTAAGATGATAACTTTGTTGGATAGGGTAATATATTTCAAAATCAATACTCAAGTTTGCTAGGGATCCCAAATCCCTCATCATGGCAATTGGTGCTTTTTCCATATTTCGACATTTATCTATTTTTTCCTAGCATTGTCTTCTTCAAAATTCTCAAAATAATTTTACAATTCCAATATAATATGTCAAATATCCTATTGTGGTATATTTCATTGGGAAACTTGGCCTCTTATACTAGATAAGTGTTGTTTCAACCTATGAATCCTTCCCGCGACCCTTTATGCATTTCTCACAATATTTGCAATACATCTCCTCATCAACAAGATCATCATGGATCCATGTAGTAGGGTCTTTTACTCTTAGGGCCATGGTAAAATTTAAATGGAAATAAATTTTCAAATTCAAAAATGAAAACCCTATCTTAATGTGTAAACTTCAAACTTCAAACTAGTATAAGGCTAGAACAAAAAAATTTAAAAGACAAATTTCAAATCCGTATTTTCATGAGAGAAAAAAATAGTGGCAGATTAAAATTTTAACATACCTTGGAATGAGATCAATGGGTAGTAGGCACGATAATTTGGTCCACAAATCCTCCAATATTGAATATGGGATTTAGCCTCCTCAATTAGATGCCAAATCCATTGTAAATAACCCAACATGTTTTCCAAAAAAGATCCAAGATCACTCTAAATCACAACATTTCAATGTTGCTCCAAATTCTCACAAATTATCAATGAGAGAGGTGTGAGAAAAATATAGGGTGG
>SNQJ01S0003016.1:241422-297391 GCA_010110895.2 Picea sitchensis
GAGGTGGCATGTGGAGGGGACTGCGAGGCCAGGTGCTGAGGTGAGAGGGAGGTTGGGTAGGTGTCACTATGTGGACAGAAGGAAGAATTGTCCAGACCTTGACCACCACCATGACCCAGACGATGTGTTGAGTGGGCTGAGGAGCTTTCTGTCGGGTGTCTAAAGTCACGAGATTGGCATCAAGAGAGAAATTATGTTAACGACTAACGATCCTTTCTCGAGATCAATTGCCAGGTTTGCTTGAGCGTCTTCCAGATGATTGTTCCATCTGAGGACGTGAAAGAGGGAGATATTGTGGAAGATCTTGATAGTTGTCGAAATTTTTTGAAGGATGTATTTTAAGTGTAAATTTTGTGGGTGAGACCCTTTGCGAACATACCCTATGATTATCTTGGAGTCCCCAATCACCGAAAGGGAGTGTATGTCCATGCTTTTGGCGAGATGAAGTCCTTTGTACAGAGCATATGATTCAACTTGTTTATTGATGGCGATGCTCATATTCCAATGAAAGGATAACACTTGGTTTCCTCATGGGAAAATGATCACCCCTGCTGCTCCTACCACCCCGGGAATTCTTAAGACAATATTTCTCATGCCTCCTACTCGTATTTATATTAATTCTATCTAATAAAGAAAATTCTAGAGGAGTATCTTTCTAGAAGTAGAAGATTCCATTAGGTCTTCTTACATTGACTTGTTCACATTTATTAAATATGACATATGACACAGACCCCGTTTCTCCCATTCAGGGCTGCGTGAATTCCCGGTCAAAGATCATAAAATATTCTCCTTGAGACCTTACTAGACTCAAGTTTTCACGGTCATGATCTGGTCTTTAGTGATTTGTTCATCGATCAACAAATCACAGGGGCACCAACGTGATCACTCTTTACCAGAGGATTCATTCCCCAAAATCATAAAATTTCTCTCCTAACTCATTCTAATCATGGTCGTTTATCCCCCTTCCAGACGAGATCAACAACGTTGGTGAATAGTGAGCCGTGAACTAGCACGTTCACTAACTTCACCTTCATGCTCCGTAATGATTCCCTATCCTCGATATCCGTTCACAGATCAATGGACACCACGGTTCCTACTTTATTATCACGTTTTCCAAATCTCACACTAATGGACGCTAGCTCCTTCTTGGCATGTGACCTTAGACTGTGACCTGGGATTATCCTTCTGGCACTTCGTGACTTCGTAAATTTCAACCAGGACCAGATCAATGGTCCTCGTTCTCCCTCACGACCAATGGTCCAGATCTACTTCGGGACTCCGTGGTTTGCGAGTTCAGGGTGTGTCAACCTTCACTTTCCCCCATAGTATTCTGTACCCGAATTTCTAGATCAGGCGCCATGCGTCGACCTCAAATCAACATCTTTGGTCCACTTTGGGACTCTAACCTTCGAAAGTCTCAAATTCTCCACGCTAGATTTTTCCCAGAGTTCTTTCACCCAAAGTTCATGATATTTTGACACATGTCTCCTACATATCAAAGGTCACAAGCCACTTCAACTACTCAGGCTTTGAGAGTTTCAAATCCTGCACACTCATTTTCTCCTGGAGCGGTTTCACTCGAAGACGATAGATTTTTTCCATGCGTCCCTCTAGATGTGACAATCCAAATCTTCTCTCCTCTCACCGACTTCCTTTTAGAGTCTTAGGCCTCCAAACTTCCTGATATTGTGCCACATGTTCTCCCTGATGTACGGTTGCGATATACTTCGGCCTTTGGGACTTCAAGAGTTTTTCACACTCCACAACTGAAATATTCTGAAGTTATTTTCCCTGAAAACACAGATGGAGAAGATCGTTGATCAAAGGTTTGGAAAGAATACCAAGAGAAAGACCTATTTTGAATATTTGGTCAAGTGGAAGGAACACTTGTTAGAATATGATAGTTGAGTAAGTGAAGCTGATGTCCAGAAGCATGGAAGGTCAGTGCAGGAGCTCATGGACATGAGTCCATGATTTGTTTTCCCAGAGGAGTATGATGGAGGAGCTTCGTTAGCAAATCCACACAGGATGACAACACAACACCTAGCGTGCCTTTTGAATTAAATTTTAAATTTTGAAAGATGGCGTATCTCAGAGAAATTCTGAGTAAATGATGAATCAAAGAAGTTTTAATGGTTGGAGGTTAAATGATCACGTCAAACCAGAAGAGATCGGATCATCCTTTAGTTATTTGATTTTGGCGTGGGTATGAATATTCACCTTAAATTTTTCTGTCACAAACGTTTATTGTAATAGGACTAAGTAGTTGTAATCTTTTATTTCGATTAGATAGGTAGTTGGAGGAAACCCTAGAGGACCTCTTGTATATGTAGATGCATCATATGCCTGAATAAGGCTGCTGCAAATTAGTAGGAGATAATTGTTATTGAATGTAAGTTGTTTTTCAGAATTTTTTTTATTTACACTTGAATGAATATAGTAGAGGGATATTGACCAAATGCATTGTGTTTCTATTGTTTATAGTTTCCCTGTTATTTTTTGTTTTCATGAATGAATGAGTTATGTTGTTGATTATATGATATTATGAAGTATTTGGATAAGTTTCAAACCATTTCTCTTCATTGAGTTCATGCAAGGTGTGCATATAGTCTGCAAGGAGTGCATTAACAGAGTTTGTTTCGACTCATAATCTTAGAAGAGATAACATGAAAATTCCATTTGCAAGGAGTGCATATTCGCACACAAGAAGCTAAATCTTGTGTAAGGATATGTTGTAAGTAGTGCACATATTCGAAATTCGACTAAGTGTCGAAGTAACCCTATAAGGAGTCAAAGGGTTTGAGAGAGGAAGCTCAAGAGAGATAGTGGGGAGAAATATTCAAAGGAAGTGAAGTTCTAAAGGTTTCACAAGTTATCAGTCAAGATCCAGCCAGGAGGGAGCGAGATCATTCCAGACCATTGGATTTGGGAAAAGTGCACAAGTTTTAAGTCTCTGTGCATACACATGAGGGAGAATTTTCTGAAGTCCTAAAAGAGGTTAGGGACCCTCCATAATCCATAGGGATATGTGGCATAAGATATACAACTCTGGAGAGGAATCACTTTAGAATTTGTGTAGAGATGGGGATAAGGGGGGTCTGCATCAAATTACTAACTAATGTCGGCCTTTGTTACATAGAAAATATATTTAGGAATTTATTACATGGAAAAAATATTATTCTATCTACGTGAGGGGTTAGGTCCCTAACATGACACCCCCCTTGAGAAAGAGCCTTTTCCTCAAGGATTAAGATAAGGAAACTGTTGCAGAATGCTAGTTGGTTCCCAAGTGGCATATTCTAGTGGAGTATCCTTCCAGTGAACCAAAAATCCAAGGATGGTGGACTGATTTAGATGACCCTTTCACTGGTTCAATACAACTTGTGGTGGCAACCAAATAGAACCTTCTTCATCCAATTTTGGTAATATTCTCTAGGTGTGAAATTTGGTGCCAATCAGGATTGAGACATGAAAAATAGGATGTAGCTTGGAGTGACTAAGAAAATCTAACTAATAGGCCACTGGCCCCACGCGTTTGAGAATAGTATAAGGACCATAAAAGTTTGGTGCAAGTTTTTGACACTGTTGGTATTTGAGTGAAGTCTTCTTGTACAGTTAGAGATAGAGAAACACTTGATCCCCTTCAAAAAATTAACGTTCAAAATGACCCTTATATTCATGTTGCTTCATGTAGTTTTGATCCATGACCAACTTCTCTTTGAGAGTATGAAGAATTTTCATGAAGAAGGTAAGATTGTGGTCAACCTCTTGAACCTTGGAGACACCTGACATGTATGGGAGAACAAATAGTGGATTTTTTCGATAGACTACTTCAAAAGGAGTCATGCGAGTGGAAGTATGGTAAGATGGTTTGTACCACCATTCAATTAGGGGTAACCACTCAACCCATTGATGTTGTCTTTTAGATGCAAAAAACCTCAAATATGTTTCCAAACACTTGTTGATTTCTTCCATTTGGTCATTAATCTAGGGATGATAGGTTGTGCTGAGATGTAATTGAGTTCCTTGGAGCCTAAATAGTTGTTTCCAAAAATTGCTCATAAAAGTGGGATCATGCTCATAAACAATAGAATGAGGAATTTGATGGAGTTTGAAGATATTATCCATAAAAATTTAAGCTAATGTGGATGTTGTGGATGGGTTTTGAAGAGCACATAAATGATCATATTTGGAAAGACAATCCACTACCACCATGATGACTGACCTATTTCCTTATTTGGGTAAGCCAAAAATGAAATCCATATAAATATCCATCCAAATAGTAGGTGGAAGCAGAAGTGGTTGGAGTGTACTGGGAGGTTTGGAAATCTATCCCTTATTTTGTTGACATGTATCACATTTAGACACAAAGGTGAAGATGTCCTATTTCATACCATCCTAGAAGAAATATCGTTTGACCCTGAATGGCCTACTATAGGTGAAGCATGAAACTCAGAGAGAACCTTGGATTTAAGGGCTGATTGTTTTCTTAAATACAAGCGACCTTTATAAAAAAACTCTTCATTGTGTCAAGAGGAACCTGGAACATCTTGGGGATCATGTTGAATTTTTTGGATTAGGTTGGAAATTTTAGGTTTGTGCAATCATTCATGTAGAAAAACTTGAATCCAGTCGATGACACTAAATGAGAGGGAAAAGAGGGACCTGTCTTCTTCATATTTCCTGGAAAGAGAATCAACCACCATATTTTATTTTACCTTCTTGTAAACAATATCATAATCATATCCAAATAGCTTGGTCACCCATTTTTGTTTCTCTGGGGATGAAATACATTGTTCCAAGAATTACTTGAGGCTTTGATGATCCATTTTAATTTAGAGGTGTTTTCCCAATACATAAGGGCACTAGAGATACACTCCATGAAAAATAGACAACATTTCCTTTTCATAAATTGATTGGCCCAAATGTCATTTCGACTATTGTTTGGTGGTGAATTCCAAAGGTCATCCACATTGCATGAGGATTGCCCCGATTCCTCTCCCTGATGCATCACATTCCAGAACAAAGGTCTTGGTGAAGTCAGGTAGGTCCAGTATAGGAGTAGTGCACATAGCATCTTTCAAGTCTTGGAAGGATTGGTCAATTGCTAGAGTCCAACTGAAAGAATTATTTTTAAGGAGAGTTATGAAAGGAGCCAAACGTTTTCCATAATTTTGAAAAAACTTGCGATAATATCCCATTAAACATAGGAAACCACACATACTTTTAAGAGTTTTAAGGCGAGTCCAGTTCTGCATAGCTTCAATTTTCTCAGGATCCACCATGAAACCATCATTTCCAACAATATGACCCAGGTAGTCAACTTTAGATGCACCAAAAGCACATTTATAATGTTTTAGGAAAATTTGGTGCTTGGAGAGAAGATGGAGAAATTGATATACATGGGCGAGATGGGTTGGTCACATTTTACTATACATGCGAATATCATAAAAGAAAACTAACAAAAAATGACAAAGGAAAGGAAAAAATACATGATTCATGAGACTTCAAAAAGTGGAGGGGAATTATAGAGACCAAAGGGAATGGCCAAGAACTCATAGTGGTCCTCATGACTGCGAAATTCAGTCTTGGGGGTGTCTTCCTATTTCATACATATCTTGTGCTATCCCAAACTAAGGTCAAGTTTGGTAAAATATCAATCCCCATTGATTTCATCCAAAAGATCATTGATGACTCTGTGTTTTTCCCATTTTTCCTTTGTCCAAATATCTTTTTGCACATGTAGATTGTACACTTTATGTTTTTATTAGCTCCTTTTGAAGGTATTCTCCATCAATTTTCTATGGATCTACATAAGGTATGTGTAATTCTTATTTATGATTAATTTATGATTGCTTATCCTTAATTGAGTAAGTATAATCTATTAGCACTTGTCATTTGTTTGAAGCAGGTCAAAAACGCAATCCATTCCTTTGTCTAGTCCTCCATCCAACACTTTTCCAGGAAGTGAACTTAGAGCTCAATTTGTGGGAAAATGAAGATGAATCTGAAACATCTGACACATGGGTTTTGATGCCTAATATGCCCAATTAGGTCCCACACCAATCGTTTCCAGAAATTGTGGATGTATTGGGAACAATTTGTGGTCCTCTGTCCGAAATCCAGTCCTCCATCCAAACCTTCATCCAACACTCGATCCGGCACTCAGAGCATAGTGAATTTGGTGGCTAGCATATCGGCGGGCTTCTATGGGAGAATTAGAAACATGGGTTTTGTTGTTTCTCATTCCCTCCAACTATGGAACCCATCACATTCAGATTGAAGCAGTTGCATCCATTCTTATTTTGAGCACACAAAGTTGTTGGAGGAGATGTGTTATGTTGCTAAAACTTTATGAATTTCTATTTTTAGAGAGAGTCGACCCTTTCAGTGGTCGAACTCTCAAATTGTGCACAAATTCTATATATACTTGCTAGTCTATGCCACCAAAGATACGATTTTATATACAAAGCCATTATATTGGATTACTCTGTAAACACTCAGTTCTAAAATTAATATGAATGATATGCTAAGTTTGTGACTGTACATTATGTTGGAGTAGTGCCACGACTGTCTAGGGGTCCCACCAATGGTTTGGGTATCTTAATTTGTTGTATATCCATATTCTATATTTAACTCTCTTGTGTGCAAGTTGCTTGCTGAAATTATATTTGTTTTCATATATCGCTTACAGGTTACTTGTGATTGTTTATATCTAACTGTCTATATTCTGACATCTAATGTTTTTATGCAAGTTGTTTGTTATTAATGTATATATGTCCATAACCATCTCACTGTGAAATTATATATAAGCTTCCTTCCTTGCTTTATAAACCATAGATCATTTTTCAAATAAGTTGTGAATTGTATTACTTCCTGTAGATTTGCATAAATTGTTAATAGGGGTTGATTTCGAATCTCTTTGCACAAGGATTATAGACTGTAGAAGATTAGCGTAAGGATATGGTTTACTCCCTGTAAGATAAGAGTAATTGTGAGTTTGTCTTAATATAGGGTTCACTTTGAAGAATTGATGTTGAAGGAGTGTTTACTTATTCCAATATTGCTTGCTTATTCAAAGAGTTTCTTTCTTAGACTAATTGTTCATAGTGATAGATTTCTCTTCAAGATTTGATTACTTAGAATAATGAGCTCACCATTCATATTTGTAGATTACTTTGTAAATTCAAAGTATAGCTCTTCATTATTTGATTTTATTGGCATTGGATTATATTAGTCTAAGCTAGGCTATATTAGAGATCTAGACTTGCAAATACAGTGACAGTCCTGGCACCTCAAAGCCTATGAGCCTCAGGTTGAAAATTTAATGTCTAAATAGATAGCATATATTTCACTCGGCAATCATATACGATGAGAACGAGAAATTTTTCCTTTATGGTAAGTTTGTTAAGGGAATGAAAATTAGGACACATGAACCAAGTTCCTTCCTTCTTGAAGACCGTGACAACAGGGGAAGAATAGGGGATGGTACCAAGACAGATAACACCCACTTCTAATAATTCTTGGCCATTTTTCTCAATTTCATTTTTTGTAGAAAAGTGATGATGATAAGGGAGAGAATTATGAGGAAGACTTCTCGGGGTTAAAGGAATGGAATGGTTATTTTCTCCATGGGAGGGGGGAAGAACTTAGGGAATTTGGAAAACAATGGAATGGAAGGAAATGATAGCTTGAAGGTCGGGGTGCAACGGGGGTGTCTCAAATTCTTGAATGGAATGGAGTTTGGAAATTATGCCAGGATGACATTTTATGAGTAAATTTTCCATGTGGTGGGAACTGATGATCTCAATAGACCTTGTTGTAATTCCTTGGAATTGATATTGTTTTCCTTCATGTTGGAATTGCATGGTTAAATCCTTAAAAACCATGATTATAGGGCCATGAGTGCATAACCATTCAAAACCAAGAACAATGTCACAACCACCCATATCAATAGAAAACATGTGATATTTCATGTATACCAACCAATTTGTAGGCACACATTTTCACAATGCCCCCCACATTTCATGGAACCACCATTGGAAATCATCATTTGAAAATTGTTGAAAGCATGGATGTAGCAATTGAATTATTGAGCAAGGTGACAATGAATGAAGTTATGAGTTCTACCACTATCAAATAGAATGATGAATTTCCCGTTCTGAATCTAACCAATCAATTTGAGGGTTTGAGGAAAAGAAAAACCAGTAAGAGCATTCAGTGAAATCAAGGGTTCAACTTTAGGAGGATAAGAAGGAGGTAAAATACTATCTTTTGGGGGTATCTCAGCTTCAGTATAAATCTCAACATATTCATCAAAAACATCCTCTAAAATGGCCATAAGAATTTTATTTTATTTACACTTATTCCCTGGAAAGTATTTGTCATAAGAATTATAGTAGACACCCTTGAGTTGGGGTTCAACCATTTCTTCCCTTGTTAATTTTTGGACCTTGAGAAGAGTGACATGAGGGGTAGAGGTGACAGGTTTAGGGTGGGGAAAAGAAGTGGGTTTTATTCTCTAGGAAAAGATGACATTTTGTGTCTCCTTGGCACATTTAGTTGCTTCCAACCAATTTTGGGGGTGATACATAATGACTTGATCTTAGATTTCATCCTTGAGGCCACTCATAAAACATTCCCTTAAAAACGAATCTGTCATGCCCTCCATTCGAAAATACAAGTGCTCAAAGGTAGCAATAAAATATTCCATTGTTTTATACTATTTCAACTTGGTCAAACGTCCTAGATGGTGGGTGTATATGTTAAAGAGTTCATACCACTCAAAAAAAAATTGTGACCAAGAAACATACCCTTGACGTGTATTTCTGCACCATTTCCACCACTTCCATCATTCTAGATCCAAATAGAGAATTTTGTAATGAATCTTGGTCAAATAATTAATAATTCCATGCAGGGAGAAATAGTGTTCCAAATAAGTGACCCAGGTGTTGAGCACTCAACACACCCTAAAAAAGCCTCTGTCAATTTTTTACTTTTTTCGATACCACTTGATCTTCTTCACTGTCTGATTCAATTTCATTTAAAAAAAAAGGGTTTTGTCTTTTCTTATTTTCATGATTCTCATCACCGATTTAGGTTTGTTTGAACTCGTGAAACCCCATGACTAAAATACTTTGACACTGAAATTAAGAATTAGCAACCAAACACTGCACCCAATGCACCCAGGTTAGATGTCATAAAGAATTCAAGTAAGTATAGGAACCATTCATAAACAATAGTCATCGAGCATCGATCTTCATTGGCATCGAAAGAAGGAACTTTTTGTTTGCGTTAATTTTTTCCCATAAAGATATCGTCGATAACCAATTCCCCTTCGACATCGGTAAAAGACGGGGAGAACAAACGTAAACGAAGAATGAAACGATATCATTGGTAGCCGATACCCGATGCACCTTATCGGGATCAGGGGAAATCTAGGAAGATCATAATAAATATTTTGATCGTGATGAAGTTATCCATGATCGTCAATCCCCAATGCGTTTTCAACATCGGTACTTTTTTGAGGGAGATGATCCGAGAGCGCTTTGGTAGGATTATCGTCGATCGTCAATCCTTGGCACTTTTTCGACATCGACAAGGTAAGGTTTGTTCTAGAATGAATGGCTTAAGTAAAGTCTCGACTCTAACTAACACGACAAAATTGAGTCACTGGTCTCCAACGTCACGTGTCTCCACTAGCTAAGAAGGTCGTACGGTCTAGTCTTATCCCGAGTCATTTTTTGGTTCCATAGGTCCTAGTCATGCCTCCTAGTCAGTTTTTTCGCGTCATCAATGTATGGTAAGATCAATCGACATCAGAGATTTTGCAAGAGGATATCAACAAAAACATTCATAGCACAACCCTAATCCCCGATCCACCAAAGGGAAACACGACAAGACTTTTTAGCCTTAGGTAAGATCGGATTTTGGGCATTTAAGGAGCTAATTAATACCCACTCTTGCATTAGTTTCTACCCCGCACGCTAGTTAAGCAACAACAATTTGAAATCATTGATAGAAAAAATTACCACCCACGCCCGTGCCATCAAACCATGATGAATTTAATTTTTAAAATCTTTCAATATTTGGCGATAGATTTAATGTAATTACACACATACCCCAATTGAATGGCTGATGCAACATGATAAATATCACCCCTGTTTTAATATCTAAAACCATTATGAACAAATTCATTCTGGTAGTGAATACCAAAGCCTCCGAAGGAACGAAGAGATCAACTCAAGAGAGGTGTTGACCCTTTTGATCATTAGAACCATGTTTCACAAGATTCTGAGTTATGTATCCAAGTCTAGCAATTTATTGGTTATAATTTTTATATGGTCATCTATTTTATTTTACACAGTATCTGAAATTTTTCTTAAGTTGCAGGAACAATTCCACCAATTAAGCCAACCACTAGACGCTCGACGAGAGAACCAAAACTAAAATAACTAGAGACTGGTGAATTTTCTTCCCCAGGGACCGCGAGGCAATTGGAATACGCCCCTAGGCTAGAGCCTTCCATCAAGACAACAACAAGGAAAGTTTTCATCTTGCCTTCGGCCTTTGGTGATACAGAGGAAGGCACCAGATCCAATATAGTGCTCCCACAGTGGGGATATCTCTTCAACAGGATTAGAATAGAATAATACCCATATTATGTCCAACACAATGACCCAGACATAAGTCCACTCGACGACCAGGTGTTCCCGAACATCTGACGGTCTTATATACACATGGTGTTGAGTAGAACCCTCGTTTTCCCCTTCTTAGAGGTCTTGAGGTGGCTCATCGACCACATAGACACACAAGAATGTTTAGTCAACGATGAAAATGGCGGGTGTGTCAGATTTTTCCTCTTAGTTGAAGTACAAAAATATTACAAACTCAGAGACCTAAAGGAGAGGCTAAACACACACTTCGTGGTGAAGTTCTATGAATGGCACAACACTAGCTGGGTGATGGCCTCATGGTGGATGGAGGACAATAATTTTTCCAACTGGAACAATGGCTGGTATGGGATTATTAACTTGAGGGAGCCATACATCTATTTGATGGCTCTCATTCGCTGACTATATGGAGAGAAGGACCGCTCCAAATTTTTAGAGGCATGGATGCCCTTGGATTATACAGTGGCAATCTTCGGGAGTGAATTCAACTGGGGAGAAATAATTTCTAACCAATTGAGCATATGTTTACAACATGCTCAGACGTCGAAGGAAGGAGAGACACCAACTTTCTACATGTCCTCGTACTTTCTCGATATCATTTGCACAAGGAACATTTTCACGACATGAATCTAAAATGGCATGTCACAGAGCTCTCGTTCCATGTCTACTTTAGCATCCTATGGGAGAATAGGTACAAGAAATATTACACACTTATCTATGATGAATTCATCGTGCACATTTATTTTATTATTTTTAAGAAAGAATTCCCAAGACTATCGGAGACAACCACGAAGATGATAGCTAAGGTAGGCCATTGGTACCTGGATGAACGCTCAACCTACATTAGGGTGTTCGGGGTCACCAGAGCACCACATATCTTATCCTCTCATTGTTGGGCTCTAAATATGTCCTAAAAACAACCTCTATGCATCAACCAAAGGTAGGTGCTGGCACAAGCGTTTTACTTGTCACCTACGTAGGTTCTTACCTTTCGTTTTCAATACCCAACCTCTAGAGATGAAACACCTGTAAAAGAACAACAATCGTAAAGGGAACGACAGTTTTTCTATTCAAAGGAACATCATGACTTTCAAAATGAACAACAATCGTTACATTGGGCCGAACTAATGTTGAATTAATTGCATTGTAGTATTTTCCCAACTTGTCTAATTTGCCAACCTGGGGGTCGCAAACTGATGAAGCACACAAAAAGTATATGCAAGATTGAAGAGGGACTAATCTAATCTAATGTTTAAGCTATGACTGAAATAGAATCATTAATCTAACACACAACTGAAATAGAATAATTAATCTAACACACGATTGGAATTGAATCATTAATCTAGTTGCGTAAATGAAATTACTCTAAGAATGGGAAATTGTGTAAAGGAAATTAATCTAGAAATGGAGAACTACATGAAGGAAAAGCATATACAACAAGTGAAGAGTTAAATGGCACAACAATACATGAGAGCTCTCACCAATGAAACAATCTTACATTCAATAATCAAATCCAATATTCATAAGAGGATAATGAAAGCATGAAAACCAAAACCATGAATCAAAGCTAAGAATTCCCTTCTCTTTAGAGATCTAATGACTACTCTAATTCTAATTACATCTTAATTAAATAATCTAATTCCTCTTCTACTTGAATAATCTAATTGAATCCTCTCCTTGAAGAGAGCGCACTTTCTTTTATGCATGAGAGCCTTGAGGGTTAAGATAACTATCTCATTATTAGAGATCCACTATTCTCTCAACCTATTTTCCATTATTACAAAATATAATCCTTTTAAATCCTCACACATATCTCTCATGTATATCTTAGATAAGATATTCCAACCAAATCTCATGATCTTCTCCTTGGAATGGGCTGAATTATCTCCTCAAATATTGAAATGGTGGAAGCATTGAGAGAAGTCTTTAGATTAATCCTTCACATATTCCTACACATTTACAAATCTCACACATATTTGGATATATGAAAACATGTTGATTTTCAAACATTTAATCAAAAATTCCTTTTTAAATACTAAAATGAATAAAGTGGAGAACAATAAGGTGAAACCCAAGTATATTTATGGAAATGATATCCTTGAGAAAGGTTAATTAGGTGATGAAATGTGAAGAATGATGAAGGGAAGGTGGATGAGAATAGGACATTTTAGAGCCCCAACACTCATGTCCCATACTGGCTTGTCATGGGAGAAATATGTTATGAAACCATCCTGCAGGGCTATAATGCTAAGATTAGTCAAAGGTAAAAAATGAGCATTCATACCCTATAGTTTCCATCTAGGGTTTTATCACGGTGAAGTGTTGTTAGAAAAGCGGACCATGAACCCAATAAAATAAAACCGTCTGAAACAAACAGAGACCGCAGTTACATGGTTCACCCGATTATTGGGCCTAAGTCACTAGAGAAATTCCGAGGTCCTTCCTTTATTATTATCGACAAATGAAGGGATACAACCTACACCAAACTGTTGTAACTTCCTCTTCTTTCTCTCAATTCTATAGAGATATAATATTCACCATCATCCATAGCCGCCAATACATTTCCCTCATAAAGGGTTGCCTTCTAGAGGGCAAAAACCTAACATAATCTCTGGTTAGATCTAGCGACCTTATAATGAACGGTCCAGTTTACAATGAAATTACAATATGCTTTTACAAGGCAATTTTTGCGGGGGCCCCAGACCCCATGCCCAGGACCCAGTTTGGGGGATATCCCAGGACCCTTGGAAGGTACCCCCCCTCTGCACTCCCAGTGGAAGAGTGTACATACTTAAAGGGGTGTAAGAAATACTTCATGGGAATTTATAAACATGAGCAAGGACCTCTGAATCAGGGGAAGATAATCGGGCTCCACAACCAACAATCTCCCACTTGGAGGCTGAGCTCAACAACTCCTGCTATAGCGTATATCTTGGACTTTGAACCTTCTTGGACACGGCAAATTTCACTCATCTTCATCTTCATTCTTGAAGACCAAGCTGGCCGAAGGGGAACTTCGGTTTCTCTCCAGTTACTCCCTTTGTTAACATGTCTGCGGGATTATGGCTAGGTGTATTTTTCGGCTTCAATTGTCCATCTTCAAGGTGGATCATATGAAGTTGTACCTCAAATCAGTATATTCTTAGTCTTCAGATGGAAGGTTGAGTTATTTTCAATGTGAATGGCACTCTGACTATCACAAAGTAAATTTACTTTGTGACAGTTAGAGTGTTATTCACCTTGCAAATAACTCATAAACCTTTGTAACCAAATCATCTCTTTACTAGCCTCACAGCTAGCGGCAACATACTACTGCCCTGTTGTTGAAGTGCAACAATACTGGGTTTAGAAATCCAACTTAGATGTTCCACCATAGTAGAACAGCCCCACCACAGTGGTACTCCCTCGTTGTCTTTATCACACGCCATATATGGATGTATATCCTATAGAAAGAGATATAGAACCTCCAAAACATAATGCATGTGTAGTGGTACCTCTCAAATACATGAAAATCCACTTTCACGCCTCCCAATGTTCTTTACACGGATTGTTCATATACACTCCCGCAACTCCTTGCATGTGCAATATGCGGTCTTGTGCAAACCATTGCATACATCAAGATGCCAAGCTGGCGATGAATATGGGACCTTGGACATGTAGTTCTATCTCCTCACGTGTCTTGGGACATTTCCATAACTAATTTGAAATGGCTGGCCAAAGGTGTACTACTTGGTTTTGCATTATGCATTCTAAAAATCTCCAACACCTTCTCTCTGTACTCACCATGAGACAATGTCGGTTCAGGATTTTTCCACTATCTCTTGTTATTCTCATACCAAGGATGTTTTTTGCAACACCCAAATCCTCATGTAAATGGGTGTGCAATTTCTTCTTTGCTTACATTTATATCCGCATGTGGTCCACGCAACAAGCGTATAAATGTCTACATACAATGAAGATAATAAAGAAACTTCCCATTTTTCTAGCTTTAAAATAAAACAGGTGTCCGGAATGACATCTACTATATCACAATTGCGTCATAAACTGTCAAACTTCGATATCCTTGGAGTTTACTTTAGGCCATACAAACTCTTCTTCAACTACCGCATACCAAATTCTCCTTCCTTTGACCTCATACCCCACGTAGGTAGCATATAAATCTCTTCCTCCAAATCCCATGGAGAAAAGTTGTTTTTACATCTAAGCCATTCCAAGGTCACAAAATCTTCCTCGCCACAAGACCAAAATAGTTCTAGTGGGGAGAGTCATTTTAACAATGGGAGAAAATATTTCATCAAAATCTATACCTTTCTTTGTTGCAAACCCCTTACAAAAAGTCTAGCCTTGTGCCGCTTTTCTCCTCCATCTTCTTCCTTCAACTTGTAAATACATTTTACATTACGCAATGCTCTTTTTCCCATGAACTTAAGCCAGACCAAGTCCCAAGTCACAGTTTATTTTCCAAAGTCCTTTCCCCTCTTTCATGCCTTGCTCCCGCTTCTTTTCGGTGTCTACCTGCACTGCCTCTTTATAACATTACGGTTTCACTTGATCAGTCAACAATAAATAATATATAATGAAGGAGTATGTCACCGTTCACGGGGTATACTTAGCCTGGTAGATCTTCTAACAACACTTGTAGGTGTTTGAAATTTTGCTACTCTGTTGTTATTACATTTTGATTTTGGTTCCTTTGGAATTTCCTTTTGGGTGATCTCATCAAAACCTTTATTAGCCATTCTAGTTTTACGTTTCCTATTTCTTTCCACATGGCTGATCTTTGTTATGACCTTCTCATTGAATATGACATCTCTACTCTAATGATTTTGTTCTTCACTTAATCCATGGGAATATGAAAATCATTAACACCATATCCAATAAAGGTACATTTCTTGGATTTTTCCTCAAACTTTGTTCTATTTTCTTTATCCAATATGGACCGTGCCTCACAGCAGAAGGGTTTCAAAGAGCAGTTTACCTTTTTCCTGTCCATTCCTCCTTTGGAATTCTACCATCCAAAAGGCTTGAAGGATCCTCACGTTTATTAAGTAAACAACAATATCTACAACCTGTCGCGAGAACTTTAAGGGAAAACCAACATGCAATCTCCGCGCTCCTTGCATGCTCCATGATTGTCTGTTCATCCTTTTCTAACACACCATTTTCTTGTGGTGTTCATTGTTGTCTTCTCTCTGTGAATCCCATGGTATGAGCAGTAATCATCAAACTCCTTATTCGCGATGATATTCACCTCCAATTATCGGTCTGAGGACACTTTAAACTTTTTCACGTCTCATTTCTCAACTAAAAGAAGCTTTTCCATTTCTTAATTATCAAAACATGATTTTTGTCGAATCACGATAAACGAAGTTTTCTAGTTGCATCATCAATAAAAATAGCATAATAATGAGAGGAACCAATAGATGATGCACGATATGGTCCCCATACATATGTATGCACAGAGCTAACCTTTCATTCTTCTTTTCTTTTCCAACTCAGAGAATTTGACTCTCTTTTTGTTTTCTATAAAACACAATGCTCACGAAGTCCAAATCAATTTGTTTAAGATCGGCAACAAATTTCTTTTGTGAGAAGGATGCATACCCTTCTTCTCACTCATTGTGTCCCGATATGATGCCATAGTGTTTATCCTCTGTAGAAGCTAAAGATATAGAAGATTCAATATTACCCGTACATAAATACAATGATAGTATACCTACCTTCCTCCTTTAAATATCACCGATCCTTTGATGACCTTCCGTCTTATCTGTAGTATGGATATACAACCTTCGCATAGCTGCCTATTGAAATTAGATTTTTACTTAAATCTGGAACATGTTTTACCTCTTTCAACAACCATTGGTTTCCATTTCATTGCTTTATTTTTTACCTTTCCCATTCCGACAATTTTGCATGGTTTATTATCACCAAATGAGCTTGTTCAAAACCACCTTGAACATAATCTAGAAAATGTTTCCTATGGGGTGGCATGAAATGAAGCTCTGAATCTACTACCCAAGACAAAATATTATCTCTGAAAAAGAATCAAATGATCTTGTAACACATCACACAATTACATTTGGCTTCTCCAGTTTCTCTCCTATTTGTCCATCTCTTTGTTTTCTTTGGAGCTCTACAATATTTCTTTGGATGTCCTTCTTCCCACAATTCAGTACTCCTATTTTTCCTAGTACGGATTTGGATCTTCCCTTCCTAAATTCCCGGTTTCTGACCCTTTCTCTATCATTTTGTCTTCACTTGTTCTCCATGTTCAATGCATTCGTGATGTCTCACACCTTTGATTTTCCGTCGCATTTCCTCACGCAGGATAACACCAACAACATCATCAAGTTTTAAAGTATTTGAACTAGATACATAGTTACTTACAGCCATGTCCAAGTCGTTCCAGCTTTCTGGTATTGAGCGCAAGATTAGAAGATCCTAACCTCATCATCAAAGTCCACTTTCTGAGGCAGTTGATTCATTAACAGTATTAAATTCATTCCAAATTACGCAAGCAGGACCCTTGCGACATCTTCATATTAAATAATCTCTTCATTAGAAATACCTTATTCGATCTGGGGGTTTCATACAATTTATGTATACATCAAACCCTTTGTTGTCTTTTCTTTGGAAATATTGAGAAATACCCGACACTACCAGGAGCTCAACCGTGTATCGTTCCTAGAACCTTCATTAGTCCTCCCGATCTTAGATCCTTCATGTGCAAACTAACTGCTCAGCTAAAATGAGACGGATCTTGGAGTAAAATGTTCATGTGTGGGCGTTCCCATTTCTCAGACTGAAACATCTTTAGGGCAAGACAGGACACTCAACATGATTTTTGTTCAGTGTTTGTTGAAAGCAGGACGGACAGCAAAATGATAAATGGAAACAAGCAGAATTTTGTGCAGAGACACATTGGGACGTTGGAGCTAAAATGGAGACCTTTGTTGTCAACAAATGAGAGAAGGGATACAACCTACAACAAAACCCACTATCTTCCCTCTTCCTCCAGTCTCCTCTCTCGAATAAAATATTCCACCATCATCATAGCTGTAATACATTTCCCTTATAAAATAAGGTTACCTTCTAGGGAAAAAAAAACCCAACATAATCTCTATCGTTAAATATGCGACCTTATAATGAAAGATCCAAATTTACAATGAAATTAAAAATACTTTGACAATTTTTCTTCATGGAGCTTGGCCCCAGAACCACCACTTTCCCAGTAGGATAGCACCAGGACAACTGTGAGGTACCCCTCTACTCTACGATGGAAGAGTGTACACATACTTAAAATTGTAACACTCCCCCACGTGGAAGAGTGTACATACTTCTGGGGTGTAAATACTTCATGGGGTATAAACATGGCTGAAAGCAAGGACCTTTGAATCAGGAAGATAATCAGGCTCCATAACCAACATGAAGGATACCACTCAAGCCAAACAAGAAGGGCTTAGCCAACTAGAATTCAGGTTCCCAACAGGATGATTCAGCAAGCATGACCCTAAATGCATGGCTTTCAACCATGCTTTGCAAGTATCATCCTGCTGGTAGTATGCTCACAACAAGTTTGAGGACGAAGTCTTCACAGAGAATGCCTAGGACTGGGTCGAGGTGATGTGGAGGATATCCAACTGAAGCATGACCAGGTTCAAGGCCATGATCATGGATGAGAAGTCGACTCAAGAGGCCCTCTGAACCATGGAATAAATCAAAGAGGTAGAGTCAACAGAGGCACAGATAAGGGGACTATTCTTGATGGAATAGGAACAAAGAGTAATTGATCAACTGCAGAACAACCAGGACCTCGTAGGAATGACAAGAGTTTTTGTTGACAACCCAATCGAAATACGGGTAGGTCCAAGTGACGCAGAGACAATAAAAATTGAAGAAATCACCAAGCAAGAAAACCTTGAAGTGCCCCCACCATAGATCAAATCATCAGGGGAGATTTCAACCCAACCTGAGACAACGAGTACACCAGGGAGGAAAAGAGGACATAACCCCTTGCATGATTTAATAACTATCTATGGTGATGAGAATAGCCTGAAAGTTTCCCTGGTCACTCCGGTGCAAATCACAAAGGAGAAAGAGCCCAAGAGAGAATCCACCTTGGGTCTGGATGCCCCAGTTTAGAGTCATCCATAGATCGAGCATGAGGTATAAAGTGTCGTATACACCGAGCCACTCGACATACCAGAAACTCCAATGGACATCTCGAGGGATGCGCCAGGATCAGGAAAATGAGAAGAAGAAATTCCACAGCAGGAAATTGATGCCTCAACAACCGATTATCAATCAAGTATCGAGCCTACCCCTAATTCATCAAAATTGGCCAATGCTTCACCTCTTGATGAGGAACAACCAAAGGCCAAACTATCGGGACATACGGAAGAGGTTCAAGAACCCATCTTGGAACAGATTAACACCATTGGGAGCTTGGCAAAGCACGCTTACTTGGGAAGAGTAGAAAATCCCTGAACCCATGGATGAGGTCACCGATACAAAATCCATCGCCTATGATCGAAAGAGGAAAGCCATAATGAAGAGAACCACCAAGAAGATGAGGCTTACTCTGGATAGATCTATCCTCATCACCACAGAGGAGAAATTGATTAGCATGGGGAATGCCAAGACATTCGAGCTTATCAGCGTAGGGATGGAAATCACAAATGCCACCTTGGATAGAGAAAAGAAAGATGAAGAGGATATAGTCATTGCACTGAACTAGTTGTAGCATCTATGCCACTTCGATAAATATTATCAGGACTCCACACATGCCATAGTATTATTAAGAAGTGAATTCTAGGATGCCTACAGTAAATTCACAAATGAGAGGCATCTTTTCACTACAGGGATAGCCAATTTCCAGGAAGACACCCTCATGGCCCTGGTGACATGAAAGGATATGGAAATATGGTATGATAAAGAACACCAAGTGGTGGAAAGGATTGATTACATCAATGAAATTCAACAGGGTCGAGATGCCTAAGAGCATGACATTAGGGTACTAAGGGATAGTATCATCGACTGCATAAAGAAGTTGGCCGAATACTAGGTGAAAATGGCCTGAGAATCTCATCAGGAAATCCAAGAGAAATGGGTTGAGTGTGAAAGGAGTTGGACCAACATCAATCAAGTGATGAGAGATATCGACCTCCCGGAATTCGGCACACCCGATGACTTTGTCGACTTGCGTGACAAAGTCAAACTACATGCTGAACAAGATTCATCGTGGATTGCGAAGATAGCAAAGGTGGCGAGCATGTCGCCAGGTCAAGTAAAGAAATTCATGGAGCACCTGATCAAGGCTCAGATAGTGTTACAGAAGTTAAGCACTAAGGTAGTCAAGTATCGAGCATGAGATGTGGAGATAAAGGATATCCTTTCAACCTCGATGGACCAACACAGATTCACATATGCCAACACATGCGAGGAACTATTCGTCAAATGGTCAGAGTATGAGAAGAGTCATCCAATCAAGTAAAACTGTTTGATGACTTTGAGAATACTGAGAGATGAAAGTGCCATGTGGCAATGTTTTGTTTTACTTAGATTGCACTTTTGATAGTTATTTTTAGTTAATTATTTGTTATAAATAAGAGAATCGACCTTTTAGAAAAGGTCAATGAGTTTTGCAAAGACCCTCATTTTTGGATTTGTAAAGAACTATTTTGGAGCTACCTTAATTGAGAAGTCATGTTTAGGACCAGAGACAATTTTTTCTCTATTTTTTATCAAAAGCGTGTGTGATTGGATCTAAAGAAGAATTATTTTTGATTTCATCTCATGAATGGATGTTGTAATGAGTAAGAGCCTTTGAATCTCTTGATAAGTTATCTAATTCAATATGTTTATATTTCTTGCCTCTAATGATGAAGAGTAAATCATTGTGTTAATATGTGATTGATGATTGGAGTTAAGGAAACTATTTTTTCTTTCCATCATTTATTGCATGTATGTTTTCTTCTGATAATTGTATCTTAGTCAATAATTGGAGCACCAACGGGTTAATGTATTAGTACTAGACTTGTTGTAGGTGTAAGAATTATTGTCGGCATACTTGAGTATGAGGGTTATCCCTAGCTCATCCTTCTTCAGTAGGTAAGTCATTTCCCTTTTGTTACCCAGCTGGTTTATACCAGCATTTTTCTTGTATCGGTCCCACCTATAAGAGAAAATACAAAAAGAGAACATTTGAAATGAAGGAGGAGTTTTCAAAGGAAGACTTCCTATAAATCACTACGTAAATCCCATCAATTAATTGGTCGGATCGCAAGATCTAGAGAACCATTCCACCATTAAACATTGTAGAGTCTAATTGGGCCTCAGTGGCAGGTTTGGTTCCTACTTTTCATTTAAATGGATCTAGGACCCCTCAAAATAATTGGTGCTGGAAGGAGGACTTGAAGAATGAATGGATGAAAATATTTTTTACACAAATTTCACACAGCTTGTAGATTCAAAACAACCGACATGCATGGCTAGTCATTCTCAAGAAAACCCACACACACTGAGTTCTCCCGAAATGAGTAACTCACCCCAACAAGAGGAAGAATATCTATTCCCTGAGATACCTTTGGTCTTCCTGATGAGGAGTTGAACTAGTTTGGAAGAATCACAAGAGCTTACGCCCAACAGATCAGAGTACTACCCTTAGCTCCATTACTTCCTCATAGAAAAAAAGTAAACAAACTGATGGTCGATACCACCAACCAAGTTTTTGTGAACACAATAGAAGAAATGATAGATTTCTCCCTCACTGAAATTGAATATCCTCTTAATCTAATCCTCGAAACACCAGCCGACAACTGCTCTAAGCCCGACGATTTTTTGGACGAGGAAGGGTTTAACTCAAAATGCTCAGTTTCAGGATCGGATGACATGGAATATAACAATGATCATAATGAAGAAAGGGGAAAACCACCTCAAAATAATCAACCTTGGTTGCTCAGAGATGCTCTATCCATCCTTGGACGAGTATATAACCTTCCCTGACATCTAGAAAAGTTACTCCCTAAATTTGACCCTGAAACCTAAGGATTCTTGGAATACCATATAAAAAAGTTCATACTATCTATAAGACTAATGAATGTCCAACATGAAGACGTAGTATGCAGGATTTTCCCCTATACTTTTGAGAATTCGGCCTCTACATGGTATTTTAACTTACCTGTCAGATCCATAACCAATTGGATGAAGTTTCAAAAGGATTTTCTAGATAAATTTGCAGAAGAAACCACTACAGGAGCTTTGATGGCCGAGTTGTTCGCTGCCACCATGAGTTCAAAATACAAGGTTTAATACTTTAATCAAATTTTCACCACTATCCTAAACAAATTTCAAGCTGAAGATAAAGCTACTAAGGAGTTGGAAATCGAAGTATATGCTAATGTTCTCCCAACTTCTATTTCCATGTTTGTGAAGAGGGTTGCCAAAGCTATCTTATCTGAGAATTTTGAAGAAGCCAAAACAATAGAATTTCAAATGAAGGGATGTAAAGAAGGCCATGTCTCACTAGTTAAGAAGGAAGTTCAACCTCCTCCCAGGAGAGGACTTCTTTTGACTAGACCCCAAGGAAACAAACAAAACAAGGTCCCGAAAAGGGGAGTGGAGACATAGAAGACCTACAACGTATGGTTAATAAATTGTCAAACAAAATCATAGACATGAAAAGAAGTGTAGGGGAAGGAAACCAAGGACAGAGTCCCTTTAAACCCTTTTTTAAAATAAATCCATTGTTCAAAGCAATTGAACCCCCCCCATCCAACTTAAACATCGATTTGGGGAATGTAGCATCCAATTATTTCTATACCTATCACCAAGAGAAACATTCTGAAAGAGACTTCCCACAATGGGTGCATGGCATGAGTTTGATGGCCAACCGACTTCTAGATGAAGTTTCCCTAACCGAACAATCAAGAGGCTCATCTATGAATATTGTCGACCAGGAAGAGGTTGATACACCATAAGAAACAATCATGTTGATATGAGACTCTGACCTTACAATGACTTCCAATGATCTATTTGAGGTTCAAGAACCACCCATAGAGGTCTTGGCTGTGCAAACATGAAATAGGGGTCGACCTGTCTCAAAGGACCTTACTACAACCCAAAATTCGGGAGGAAAGCCAACGTGAGATCACCCTAAAGCACCTTTTGTTCCCCTAAGAAATCCTATAAACATCCATACATGAGAATCTCCCATGATAGACTACAACATAGTAGAAGATTTGAAAACGTTGAAGGAAAATATATCGGTCATGGACATGTGTAGAATCCCTCAGCAAAAGGATTTTTTGTTACCATCATTGTAATCAGTAGAAAATCCTAGAACAAGCACTAAACAAGAAGAAAATCCAACTCCTGTAGATCTAAGAAATAAACCAATTGTGAACGCTTGCTCTGAAGATAAGAAGGGAAATATTTTGTCCCATCGTTCCTTCTCACATTGGAATTTTTCAACAGAAACCTCCATAATTGTTTGGTTGACTCAGGGGAATCCTCTAATATTATGCCACTGTCTATATCCAAGAAGCTAAATGCAACTCCTCTCGAAAGTGATAAACATGTGATACAACTAGATGTAACCCAAGTGAGAGATATAGGAGAAATCAAATATGTCATGATCAGGATGGCAACTCACCTGAAATTTGTTCAGGTAATTGACATCATTGTAGTAGATATCCTAGAAGCTTATGGATTTCTACTTAGTCTAGATTGGTCTAATATTTTAAATGGATACTTTAGTACAGTCTGAGCTCGCCTATGGCTTCCACTAAAGGGACACATGAATATGATTAGGATTGATAGGGAAAGATATATAAAGCATACTTTCAATGACCTAGAATCCCTCAACGAACCTTCTTCTACAAATTTCCCCGTTCTAGGAAACTACTCATGTGACTCCCATTTTGGGAATTTCTCCCCCATATCATCTGATGTTCCTCTTAATCAAAACTCTGAAATGGATTTTCAAGAAAATTTACTGACAACGGCGGAAGAAACCCTCTTCTGTCAAGAGCCTCAGCTGGAAACCACAAAGCAAATAGGTGGAGAAGAAGAAGTTAGTATGCAAAGAGAAAATGATGGTTTTCACTCACAAATTTGGACCTTATACTTTGATGGATCTAAATCACAAGAAGGGTCAGGATCAGGGTGTATCCTTATTGACCCCAAAGGTGAACGGAATTTCTTGTCTTGTAGACTAGAATTTGAGTGCACAGACAACACCACCAAGTATGAAGCTCTAGTACAAGGGTTAAAGAAAGCCATAGACTTAAACGTTAAGGAACTAGAGATTTTTGGAGATTCTAAAATCATCGTTAGACAAGTAAATAACACTATACATTGCAACTCTCCCCACCCGAGGAATTATCAACAGGAAATGCACATACTAGTAGAACATTTTGAAGCCTTCAACATTACAGCGATCCCCAGAACAAATAACACTCTCCTTGATTCTCTGGCCACTGCTGCCTCAAGGTTATCCCCTCTAGAATACTATGAAGCCTCCTGATTCACTATGGAGCTACTCTACAAACCATAGGTGCCCAACAATATTTCTAATCGGAAGGTCTTTGAAGGAGATGAACAGATCATAAACGTTTTGACCAATCAAGATAATTTTAAAGACTTGGCCATTGACGATGAAGTATTTTAGGAGTAATTAGCAGAAATTGATCCTCATACAGATCAACCGACTGACAAAACAAGGTATCACATGATACTGAAAGGGGTAGCTAATTTAGAAATCCTTTTTTGATGAAGAGAAAGATTCAAAGGATCAACTAACACAAAGACAGGGAGTTCCTGTCCCATGCATGAAACTATAAATCTAGGAACCCTGGAAAACCCCAAGAACATAAATCTCAACAAGACAGTATCTAAATATGTCTTTGCATGGTCCTACCGAAATATGAAAACTTATGAAACTCATATCATTTAACACACAATCCCGTTAAAACCTGGAGTGAAAGCTTTCCAACAAAAGCTCCGGAAGTGCCACACATCCCTAGAGCCTCCCATGTGTTAGGAGTTAAAGAAACTACTAGATGCTAAGATTTTCTTCTAGCTTAGACAATCTGCATGGGTAGAAAATTTGGTTCCTCTGAGGAAAAATTCTAGGGATATCCGCCTATGTGTAGATTTCAGAAACCTCAATAGAGCTTCAAAAAAGGACAATTACCCAGTTCCACCAATGGAGAAACTCTTGCAGACCGTGTCTGGCTCTGAGATTTTCTCCCTGCTAGAAATTTTTTTAGGCTACAACCAAGTTTTAGTTTCATAGGAAGACTGTTTGAAGACTACCTTCTAAACCAAGTGGGGAACCTTTGCTTATAAGCGCATGCCCTTTGGGTTAATCAACGCATGAGAAACCTTCCAAAGGGCCATGGATGTAGCATTTCAAGGACTAATCAACAAGTGTGTAGTATTCTATTTGGATGATGTGATTATGTATTCAAAGAAGAAAGAAGATCATATCCAACACTTAACCCATATTTTTGAAAGGTGTAGGAAATACGGTATATCCTTAAACCCTAAGAAAACTATTTTTGGTGTCAAAGAAGGTAAATTGCTAGGTCATGTTATATCTCAAGCAAGAATTCACATAGACCCAAAACAGATTAGGGCTATAAATCAATGTACATTACCCTACAACAAAAAGTATATGAAATATTTCTTCGGGAAAATCAATTTTGTGATCAAATTCACCCCCAATTTCGATGAAACTATCAAACCCTTACAAAAACTTATTCGCAAAGATGTTGAATTTAAGTGGTATGATGAACGAAAAAATGCCTTCAACAATATTAAGGCCACAATATCTCAAGCTCCTATATTGCGAGGCCCCAACTTCGGCAAATATTTCTTCCTCTACACTTTTGCTTCCGACCAATCGTTAGTTGCAATATTGACTCAGAAGGATGATGACAACAATGAGGTCCCAATCTCCTTTATGAGCACTAATCTCCAAGTGGCCGAATTGAATTACCCTACTATAGATAAACATGATATGTTGTGTACAAGGAAATGAAACACTTCAGATATTACATCTTTAAGAGACATACCAAAGTCATTGAGCCTCACCCTGCAGTCTGATCCCTATTTACTCAACAAGAGATGGGGGAAAGAAAAGGAAATTGGATGGCAGTAGTCCAAGAATATTATCTAGATATAAAACCTGCTAAAATGGTGAAAGGAAAAGGATTATGAAAACTGGTAGTCGAAGCCCAGGACCAAGTAAAAGAAGACCCCAGATGGGAGAATGAACTTCATATGTCTCCCCAGGGAAAGAGTCTTGGTATGAGAAACTGACTTATCTCCTACATCATGGAACTTGCCCAGAAAACCTAAATCCTAGGGAAAGGAGAGGCCTCACATTAAAATGAACACAATATCGCCTCATAAAATCAGGGCTCTTCCGTGTAAATTATGATGGGGTACTTTTAATATGTCTCGAACGTGAAGATGCAGACAAAGTCCTGAAGGAGCTCCATGATAGTCTTGCAGGTTGAAATTTTGCAGGAAACACCACTGCTCATAAAATATTGAGAGTTGGCTATTATTGGCCTACCCTATTCAGGGACACTCACACATACTCTAGAAACTGTAAAAATTGTGAAATAAGAGTGGGGAGGTTAAAGAGAGAAGTTGTCCCACTCCAACCTATGGTCGTTTCTAGGCCATTTGAGAAATGGGGGTTAGATATCATAGGATAAATCACACCGATTTCTTTAAAACAACATAGATACATACTAACTTCCACATACTATTTCACGAAATGCGAAGAGGCAATCCATCTGACTCATGTAAACTAAAAGGTGGTGATCCAATTCATAGAACAACAAATAATCACAAGGTTCGGTGTTCCTTATGTCCTTGCTTTTGATAATTCCTCTTACTTCTCTTCCACCCTATTGATAGAGTTTTCTCTAGATAAAGGAATCATAATCAAATACTCTGCAAACTACTATCCATAGGGGAACGAAGTGGCAGATTCAACCAATAATAACCTAGTGAGGATATTAAAGAAAATAGTTGCAGACAATTAGAGGAACTGGAATAGTTCACTCCATAAATATTTATGGGTTGATAGAGTAACACCCAAGGAAGCTATATTAAATTCCCCTTACTTTATGGTATATGGGCAGGAAGCCATCCTCCAGAATGGGCTATATCTTCCATCTCTTCAACTTGATCAGGATTCTAGAGGACAACCCTCATCAGTCAAACAAAAAACAATTGCTACCCTCCTCATGATGGAAGAAGAAAGGGAGAAAGAAAAATCAAATTTCATATCTCCTCAGCAGATAGTCAAATGGTGGTTTGATAAGAATAAGGCTAAAGAGAAGAATTTTGATGTGGGAGACTTAGTCCTAAAATGGGATAGAGCGAATGAGCCGAAAAGAAAACATTCTAAGTTTAAGAATCTATGGATCAGACATTTTCAGGTAGCCGAGAAAATTGGGGTAGGAACGTATCGGTTGCAGAATCTAAACGGGGAAACTGACGCCTTCCCGGTGAATGGCCAAGACCTAAAACAATATTTCCATTTAGAAAAAAAAAAAGTTGTGTGTATTTTCACGATGTTTTGTTTTAGGTAGGTTAATTGCAGTATGCACTTTTGTTTTTTCTTTCTATAATACTTTTTCTCTTTTGAAGATTTTGTTTATAAAGATGGTGTTTGAACTCAATTCATGTGATATGACAAACTCTGTTCTTGACTCGTCGCTCACATACAACACAAGAAGTGTTGGGAGACCTGCAATTGTTTTAAAGGGTTTTCTATCTAACCTGCAGATGAACAACCTTCGTAAAATGATGAATTTTTTTCCTGGTGGTCTGGTAAAACCTTAAGGGAAAGGTGGTAAGATGGAAAGGGCTACATGTACCTCAAAGACAGAGCTAGCAAAAATTCACCATAACCATCTCATTTTTCAAATAACAAACGTCCTCCTCTCCCACTCACTCAAGGCATTATGCCGAAATAAAATCAATTATATCAAATGAGTGAAAAGTAGGAGAGGGTATGAAGATAATTCCATCAGGGATATGGATGCTCGTTGGCAACGAAGCAAGCTCTGTGACGTTGGGGTGACTCTGTCAGGGCTATGGATGCTCGTTGGAAGTGGAGCAACACCGTAGCAAGTGAATTATGATAACTCAAGGGCTTGGTGCCAGTGAATGATTTACTCGAATCATGTCAAAAGAGGGAATGGGTCATCGTTACAGGAAATGAAGGTGGAATAAAGGTTGAAACCCCACAGGCAAGCCGAAATTCACCAACCAATGAATTTCAAATGCAAGGATAAAAGAGGCTCCGATAAAAACCAGTTAGGTTCTTAACAATATTTTTCATCAGTTGAGACGAGGTAGGAACAAAGATTATGATTTCACCCAGTAAGTCACCATTTGTCGAGCACTCAACACACCCTAAAAAATCCTCTGTCATTTTTTTACTTTTTTCGCTACCACTTGATCTTTTGCACTGTCTCATTCGATTTCATTTTATTTTTAAAAGGTTGTCTTTGATTATTTTCATGATTCTCATCATCGATTCAAGTTTGTTTTAACTCGTGAAACCCCATGACTAAAATACTTTAACACAAAAATTAAGAATAAAAAACCAAACACTGCACCAGACGCGCCCAGGTTCGACGTCGAAAAGAATTCAACTAAGTATAGGAACCATTCGAAAACAATAGTCACCGAGCACTAATATTCATCGACATCAGCATAAGGGAGTTTTGGTTTGTGTTAAGTTTTTCACATAAAGATATCTTCAATAACTGATTCACCTTCAACATCGGTAAAAGACGGGGAGGACAAACATTAACGAAGAATGAAAAGATATCATCGATAGTCGATATCCGATCCTCCTTATCGACATTGGGGGAAATCCAGGAAGATCACAATAAAGATTTTGAGTGCGATAAAGTTATCCCTAATCATTGATCCTCGATGCGTTTTCGGCATCGAGACTTTTTTGAGGCAGATGATCTGAGAGTGCTTTGGTGGGATTATCACCGATTGTCGATCCTTTTCACTTTTTTGGCATCGACAGGATAAGGTTTCTTCTAGAGCAAATGGATTAAGGAAATTCCTGACTCCGACTAACACGATAAAATTGAGTCACTGGTCTCCAATGTCATGTGTCTCCATAGGTAAGAAGGTCGTATGGTCTAGTCTTATCCCGAGTCATTTTTTGGTTCCTAAGGTCTTAGTCACGCCTCCTAGTTAGTTTTTCCACATCATCATTGTATGATAATATCAATTGGCGTAGGAGCCTTTGCAGGAGCATATAAAAAAAAAACGTTCATAGCAAAACCTCGATCCCCGATCCACCCACTAAAAGAGCAACACGACGGGACAATTTAGCATTAGGTAATATTGGATTTTGGGCATTTAAAGAGATAATTAATACCCAATCCCACATTCGTTTCTACCTCATGCGCGAGTTAAGAAACAACAATTTGAAATCACTGATAGACAAAATTACCACCTGCACCCACATCGTCAACCCACGATGAATTTAAGTTTTAACATATTTGAAGATCTGGCAGAAGATTTAATGTAATTACACAAATTATTGAATTTAATGGTTGATGCAACATGGTAATATCACCCTTGTTTAAATATCTAAAATCGTTGTGGACAAATTCATTCTATGCGGAAGTGAATTCCATAGTCTCCGAAGGAACATAGTGAGCAACTCAAGAACGGTGTTGACCCTTTTGATAATTATAACTAGATTTAACAAGCTTCTAAGGTATGTATCCAATTCTATCAATTCATTGGTTATAATTTTTACATAATCATACGTTTTCTTTTACACAGTCTTTGAAATTTTTCTTAAGTTGTAGGAACAATGCCACCAAGAAAGCCAACCACTAGACGCTCGTCGCGAGCACCAAAGCTAAAAGAACCAGAGACAAGCGAATGTTCTTCCCCAGGGACCGTGAGGCAATTGGAATATGCCCCTAGGTTGGAGCCTGTCATCAAGAAAGAAACAAGGAAAGTTTTCATCCCGCCTCGGGCCTTTGCGATACAGAGGCAAGCACCGAATCCAAGATATCTCTCCCACAGTGGGGGGATCTCTTCAACAGGGTTAGCAGAGAATAATACCTAGAGTATGTTACACACAATGACCCATACATAAGGGAAATCCACGACCAGGTGTTCCCAAACATTCAACGGTTGTATATACACATCGTAGCAAGAAGAACGCTTGTTTTCCCTTGCGTAGAGGTCCTGAAGTGGCTCATTGACCACAAAAACACACATAAATGTTTATTCAAAAATGAAAATGGAGGGTGGGTCGGAGTTTTCCTCCCAGTTGAAGTACATAAATATTACAAACTCAGAGACCCATAGGAGTGGCTAAACACGAAATTCATAGTGAAGTTGTATGAACACCATGACACCAATCAAGTGATGGCCTCATGGTGGAAGGAAGAAAATAATTTTTCCAACCAGAGAAATGGTTGGTATGGGATGATTAACTTGAGGGAGTCATACATCTATTTGATGCCTCTCATTTGCCGACTATATGGAGAGAAGGACCACTCCAAATTTTCAGAGGCATGGATTCCCTTTCCTTATACAGTGGTGATCTTTGGGAGTGGCTTCAACTAGGGAGCAATAATTTCTAAAAACTTGAGCATCTGTGTACAACAAACTCAGAATCCAAAGGAAGGAGAGACACCATCTCTCTACATGGCCTCATATCTACTTGATGTCATTTGCGCAAGGAACATTTTCGCCAGCATGAATCTTAACTGGCATGTCGCAGAGCTCCCAGTCCATGTCTACTTGAGTGTGCTATTGGAGAACAAGTACAAGAAATATTACACACTTATCTGTGATGAATTCATCGTGTGCATTTATTTTATTATTTTTAAGAAAGAATTCCCAAGACTATCGGTGAAATCCAAGAAGATGATAGCCAAGGTAGGCCATTGGTACTTGGACGAACCCTCAACCTACATCAGGGTGTTTGAGGCCACCATAGCACCACATCTCTTACCCACTCATGTCCCAAACCGTCTCGTCATGGGAGAAATTTGTTATCACACCATCCTTTAGGGATATAACGCCACATTAGTCAAAGACAAAAAACGAGCATTCATACCCTACATTTTGCATGTGGGGTTCTATCTGGTGAAGGATACCACTCACGCCAAACAAGAAGGGATTAGAAAACTAGAATTCAGATTCCCGACAGACCAATTCTGCAAGCATGACCCTAAAGGCCTGGCTTTCCAACATGCTTCACAAGTATCATACAACTGGTCGTATGTTCACGACAGGTTTGAGGACAAATTCTTCACAGAGAATGCCTAGGACTGGGCCGAGGTGATGCCGAGGATGGCCAACCCAAGCATGACCAAGTTCAAGTCCATGAGCATGGATGAACATGTGGAAACAATAGAGCAGTCGGCTCAAGAGGCCCTCATAGCCAGGGAAGAAATCATAGCGGTAGAGGAAATAGAGGCACAGAGAAGGGGATTGTTCTTGATGGAATAGGCACAGAGAGGAATTGATAAACTGTAGAATAACTAGGACCTCATAGGAATGACAAGGGTTCCTTCCGACAAACCTATCGAAAACCGGGTAGGTCCAAGTGACCCAGAGCCAATACAAATTCAATAAATCATCGGGCAAGGAAACCTTGAAGTGCCCCCACCACAAATCATATCATCACATGATATTTCAACCCAGGTGAGACAGCGAGTACACCAGGGAGGAAAAGTGGACAGAACTCCTTGCATGATTTAATAGCTATCTATGATGATGAGGATATCCTGGAAGTTTGCTTGGTCACTCTAGTGCAAATCACAGAGGAGAAAGAGCACGAGAGAGAATCCACCCCGAGTCCCGATGCCCCAGTTCAGAGTCATCCACAGATCGAGCATGAGGCATAAAGTGCCTTAGACACTGAGCCACTCAACATACTAGAAACTCCAATGGAAAGCTCGAGGGATAAGCCAGGATCAAGCGAAGGAGAAGAAGAAATTCCACAACAGGAAATCGACGTCTCAACAATCTATTATCAGGTAAGTACCGAGGCTTCCCCTGATTCATAAAAATTGGCCAGTACTTCACCTCTCGATGAGAAACAACCAGAGCCCAAACTTCCAGGACATACGGAAGAGGTTCAAGAACCCATCCTGGAACATACTTACACTGTCGGGAGCTTGGGAAACATTCTTACTTGGGGGGAGCAGCAAATCCCTGAACCCTTGGATGAGATCACCGATATACAAACCATCTTCTATGACCTAAATAGGAAATCCATCATGAAGAGAATCACCAAGAAGATAAGGCTTACTCTGGAAAACTCTATCATCATCACCACAGAGGAGAAATTGATTACCACGGAACATGCCAAGACATCCGAGCTTACCAGCGTAGGGATGGAAATCACAGATGCCACCCTAGATAGAGAAAGGAAATATGAAGAGGAGATGGTTGCTGCACTTAATGATTTGGAGCATGTGTTCCACTTGGAAAAATATTATCAGGACTCCATGCAGGCCACAATTTTCTTGAGAAGTGAATTCGAGGATGCCTACAATAAATTCACAAATGAGCAGCATCTTTTCAATGCAGGGATAGATGATTTCCAAGAAGACACCCTCATGGTCATGGAGATGTGCAATGATATGGAAATACGGTACGAGAAATAACACCAAGTGGTGGAAAGGATTGATTACATCAGCGCAGTTCAACAGGGCTGAGATGCCGAAGAGAACAACATTCAGGTACTAAGGGATAGTAACATCGACCACATAAAGAATTCAACTGAATACTAGGTGAAAATGGTCTAAGAACCTCATCAGGAAATTCAAGAGAAATGATCCGAGTGTGAAAGGAGCTAGACCAATATCAATTGGGCAATGAGAGACATCGACCTCCCAGAATTCGGCACACCCAATGACTTTGTCAACTTGCATGACATAGTCAAACTACATGGAAGACGAGACTCATCGTGGAATGTGGAGATAGCAAAGTTGGTGAGCATGTCACCAGATCAAGTAAAATAGTTCATGGAGCACTCAATAAGTGCTTAGATAATGTTACATCAGTTAAGCGCTAAGGTAGTCAAGTATTGGGCACGGGCAGTGGAGATAAAGGAGATCCTTTCGACCACAATGGACCAAGAAAGATTCTCGTAGGCCAACACATGCGAGGAACTATTCATCAAATGGTCAGAGTATGAGAAGAGTTATCCACTCAAGTGAAACCATTTTATGACTTTGAGAATATTAAGAGATGAAAGTGCCATGTGGTAATGTTTGCTTTTACTTAACTTGCACTTTTGATAGTTATTTTTAGTTAATGATCTGTTATAATTAAGAGGATCGACCTTTTATAAAGGGTCGATGGTTTTTTCAAAGACACTCATTTTTGGATTTGTAAAGAACTATTTTGGAGCTACCTTAATTGAGAAGTCATGTTTAGGATTAGAGACAAAGTTTTTTCTGTTTTTCGTCAAAAGTGTGTGTGATTAGATCTGAAGAAGAATTATTTTTTATTTCATCTCATGAGTGGATGTTGTAATGAGTAAGAGCCCCTGAATCTATTGATAAGTTATCTAATTCAATATTTTTATAGTTCTTGTCTCTAATGATGAAGATTAAATCTTCGTGTTAATATGTGATTAATGATTGTAGTTAAGAAAACTATTTTTTCTTGCCATCGTTTATTGCATGTATGTTTTCTTCTCATAATTGTATCTTAGTAAATAATCGGAGCACCAACGAGATAATGTATTAGTACTAGACTTGTTGTAGGTGTATGAATCATTTTCTGCATGCTTGAGTATGAGGATTATGCGTAGCTCAATCTTCTTCAGTAGTTAAGTCCTTGCCCTTTTGTTACCCAGCTGGTTTATACCAGCATTAATCTTGTATCGATCACACCTATAAGAGAAAATACAAAAAGAGAAGGTTTAAACCATGGATGATTTTAGGGGATAAATTTCGCTCATGGGCTAATTTTCCATGGTTTTTCCAAAAAAGAGATTCGCTATTTTAAAAATGATTCGCCCAAATTCTATAGGATAAAATTATTTTACCTTAAAAATCACTAAAATTTTATAAAAACTATATAAAATCCTTACAAATTTGAATATTTTTACAAAAATATTGCCAAACATTTATAGTTGGCATATGAAGGATTAGTAATATTCGCTAAGGTTTCTACATTTTAAAATAAATTTCCATCCTGAAAATCATCCATGGTTTAAACTGAAGGAGGAGTTTTCACAAGAAGACATCCTGTCAATCACTATGTAAAGCCCATTGATTAATTGGTCGGATCAAAATATCTGGAGAACCATTTTGATGCAGACCCCCTTCTCCCCTCAGGGTTGCATCGACCTCCCGGTCAAGGATCTTCGATTCTCGAAGCCGAATCGACTATCTAAAACCTTTATGGTCTCGCTTGTAATTAAACACAGGCCCTTTCAGTCTTTTGGTGTAGGTTCTATGGCACCCGCAACCTCTCCCCTCGCGCTTCTCAACTATCAGGGTTCAGGTGCTAGCTCCTCCTCCATTAGCCTAGTCCCGTATGTGACCTTGGGCTATGTCCTCGCGTAAACATGTGATTGTGGGTGCAGTATAAAGTGGTTTGAGGCCATAACCCTTTTCTCCCCGCAATTCACCTCCAGTTGCCACATCTCCCTTTTCCAATACCGTGGTTTCAATTGTGACCCGCTCTCATATTTTTAAAGTCCAAACACTTTCTATCCCCGCAATGCAGTGTGGCCGTTGATCTTGCGATCTCAGGTGGGGCCTCCCGATCGATGATTTGGATCTTCTTCTTTTAAATCAACGCTTGTGATTTACTTCACGATTTAGGTTTTAGAGTTCTCAACTCTCAAACCTCTCTTTCTTGGGAATGCCATATCTCCTTCCACGTGTCCTCCTCAAATCGACGGCTCTAACTATTTCAATATTTCGAACTTCGGAAATATCAAATATCAAAATTCACCTTCCCCAATTGCTTTTATCCAAATATCGTGATCTAATGACACATGTCTCCCATAGAGCGACGACTATGATTCTTTCGGGTCTTTGAAAATCTCAACTCTCAACTTTCACTTTCTCTCGAAGTGCATAAATTTATGCCACATGTCCCTCCGGATCTGACGGTCCAGATTCACTTAGAACTTTGGGTTTTGAGAATTTCAAATCTTAACTGAAACCCACAAGCTTTTATCTGAAGCTCATGATCCATCCCCATGTGTCCCTCTAGATCCGACGGTCCAGATTCACTTCAGGTTTCAAGTTTCGATATTTTTGTCTCCTCGATACTTCGAATCCTCTGATCCACGAATTCCGAAAAGAACCTGCAATTAACAACTGTGTAAATTTTCCTAGATCTGACGCACTGGGACAATATCACTTACTCTGAATGGATATCAACCATCACTTCGCAACGTTCAACAAAATTCCTCCTCTTTATTGATTTTTTGGTCATTATCTCTCCTAAGCTTGATTTTGACGCACTCCTTGTGAACTCAGAATCTCTGACGAAATCTAGACTTAGTGATTTCTTCCAAAGAAATATTTTTACACACTCCTTGTGCTTCCCAGTCTCGTTCTCGACACTTAGTCGATTTTTGAATATGTGCACTCCTTGCAACAGGTTCTCACGCAAGACTTAGTTCTTGTGGTGATTGTGCACACCTTGCAGCAGTCTCTTTGCACTCCTTGCTAAGGGAAGTTTCGCGTTATCTCTTATTAGATTTCTTATTCGAAATAGACTCTTTCAATGCACTCCTTGCGGACTGTATGCACACCTTACATGAACTCAATGACGAGAACAATTGAAACTTATCTAAAAACTTCACAGTTTCATATACTCAATAACATAACTCATTCATTCATGAAAACAACAATAATAGGGAATTATAAATTGTAGCAACACTATGCATTGGATCAATGTTCCTCTGTTATATTCATTCAAAAGTAAATGGCTACAACTATTATAAAACAACAACAAAATTCAGAAACAACTACATCATAGTAAACTCCTACTAACTTGTAGCAACCTCATTCGGGCATACAAAACCTCTATTTATTTCAGAGGGTTCTTAGGGTTCCCTTTGACTACTCGTCTACTTGAGAAAAACTAACTTCTACTTAATTTTCGTTACATTCAAGACAAGGAGTGAAACTCCCAGAGAATTCATGATCACTCGGCTCCCAAGCATTTGATCTTCTTCAGTTCTTGATCATTTCAAAAACATTTGCAGGAAATGTCGGTGGTTAATATTATGAAATGATTCAAAGTTGTGCTAAGGCACTGAGATGTCTCTCCACGTCTGCTTTCTGACGATGCTCCTACATCATACTCCCCTTGAAAAAATTTGATGGACTCCTGTCCATGAGCTCCTGCACTGACCTTCCATGCTTCTGGAAATCAACTTCATTTTCCCAACTGGAATCCTCTATCATATGTCCCTTATACTTGACCAAATATTCAAAATAGGTCTTCCTCCTAGTCTTCTTTCCAATCCTCTGATCAATGATCTTATCCATATGTGGTTTTTCTTCTACAGGCATCTTCTTCTCCCACATGATTTTCTCTTGATATTCTGATCTCTTTGTGTCATCTTCCCTGTAAGGATACAGGTTTGATATGTTGAATATGGGTGATATTCCCACATCATCTGGTAACACAATATCATAGGCATTTTCATAATTTTTCCTTAAGATTTTACATGCTCCTATATTCTTCATTTTCAATTTGTTATATGTTCCCCTTGGGATCCTTTCTTTTCTGAGATGTCCCACGACCTAATCTCCTGCTTCAAATTGAATCTCTCTGTGATGTTGATCAACTATGCGCTTGTACTCTTGGCTACAATTCTGCAACTACTCTCCAATCTGGCTATGGAGCTTCTGCATTTTTTCAGAAAAATATTTTTATTGAGAACTTTCGATCTCACTCTGTTCCAAGTTTCTCAACTCAGCTACTCCTCTTGGCTGCATTCCAAACAGTATTTGTAACGGGCTCTTTCCAGTGCTCCACTTTGGTGAGTCATTGTATGCAAATTTTGTTTGTGGTAGAATCCGATCCCACTGATTATGATGCTCAGTGACCATACTCCTTAGCAAGTTTCCCAAAATTTTGTTCACCACCTCAGTCTATCCATATTTCTAAGGGTGATAAAATGAGCTGAAGGAAAAAACTGTCCTCAACTTATTCCACAATGTTCTCCCAAAATGATGAACGAATTTGGTATCTTTGTCTGAGACAATACTTTTTGGTAATCCATGAAGTCGAACAACTTCCTTGAAAAATAAATTTGCAACATGTGTTGCATCATTGGTCTTCTGGCATGGGATAAAGAGTGTCATTTTTTAAAATCTATCCACCACCACAAATATGGAATTACATCCTCTTTGTTTTCTTGGCAGTCCCAACACAAAATCCATGCTTATTGCATCCCAAGGCCTCTCTGGTATTGGCAATGGTTGATACAATCTAGTGTTCTGTCTCTTTCCTTTCGCATGTTGGCAGATTCTACATCTGCTTACAAACTTTATCACTTTTGTTCTCATACTTGGCCAATAGTATGAACTGCTCAACTGTGCAAATGTTTTATCATGGATGAAATGTCCAACCAATCCTCCACTATGCTTCTCCTTCAAAAGGTTATCCCTCATTGAGCATTTTGGTATGCACAACTGATTTCCCTTGAACAACAATCCCTCTTGAATCATATACTTTGTCCATTGGCTCATGTCTCTCAGCAAAATTTTTTCACATGCTTCATATGCTTCCTTGAAATATGGATCATCACAATACATATCCTAAAGTGTTCAAACCCCAAGGTATTGACCTGAAATTCAAGCATAATTAGAGATCTCCTGCTTAATGCATCAACAACTTTGTTAGCATTACCAAAAATATGTTTTATGACAAAAATAAAATTTTTCATAAACTCAATCCACTTGGCATGTCTCTAATTCAATTTTTCCTGTCTAGTTATGAATTGTAGATCTTGGTTATCATTGCACAAGAAAAATCCCTTTGGAACAAGGTAGTGCCTCCATTTCTTCAAGGATTGAATTATAGCATAAAATTCTTTATCATATGTGGAGCAATTTCTCTTAGTCTCATTCAACTTCTCACTGAAATATGCAACTAGTCTATTATCCTGGCTCAATACTACTCAAATTGAAACTCCACTTCAATCACATTTCACGTGAAATGTCTTCCCGAAATTTGGCAAGACCAGAATTGGTCGTCCTGTTATCTTCTCCTTCAATATATTGAAGCTCCTCTCGGCCTCCTCTATCCATTTAAAAGACTTGTACCTCTTCTTCACTGTATCCATCATTGGTGCACAAATTTCATTGAAATTCTTGATGAACTTCCTATAGAAACTTGTTAATCCATGGAAGCTTATTACTTCAAACATACTCCTTGGTGATGGCCATTCTTTGATTGCTTTCACCTTCTCTGGATCCATCTTCAATTCATTTGAAGAGATCACAAAACCCATGTAAATGAGTTATGTCTTCATAAAAGAGGACTTCTTCAGATTTATCAATAGCTTCTCTTGTTGTAGTCTCCTCATCACTAATGTTATATGTCTCAAATGCTCCCCTTTAGTCTTGCTAAATACTAGTATATCATCCAGATATACAACCACAAACTTGCCAATGAAATCCTTCAGTATTTCATTCATCAAACTCATAAAAGTACTTGGGGCATTTGTTAAGCCAAATGGAATAAGAAGCCACTCATACAACCCTTCATTTTTCTTAATGGTTGTTTTTCACTCATCACCTTCTCTCATCCTTATCTGGTGATATCCACTTTTCAAATCTATTTTAGAAAATAAATTTTTTCCACTTAAACAATCCATTAAGTCATACATTCTTGGAAAATAAAATCTATACCTGATGGTGATCTTGTTAATGGCTCTCGAGCCTGTACACATTCTCCATCCTCCATCCTTCTTTGGACTCAAAACAGTTGGTACTATGCATGGACTCAATATTTCTCTAACCAAACATTTGTATAACAAATATTGGACTTGGTTCTTTACCTCTTCATTCTCTTGAGGTGTCAATCTGTATGATGCTTTGTTTGGTAGACTCGCTCTCGGTATCAAATCAATATGATGGATGATACTTTTGATGGGTGGAAATGAATTAGGAAACTCATCCACTACTATGTCAGCAAAATTCTCCAACATCTCTTTAACTTCTGCAAAAAAAACATCCATCGAAGTACTTGTAAGGACAAATCTGGGTTTTCTCACCACAACAAACTCCATCTCCTTTTCCTTCTTGAATTCTGTCAGGATTTCCTTCCCACTCATAATAAGTATCCTTGTGTTGGATTCTTCTTTTACTTTATTCTCCTCTATTGGAAGAAACATGTGTGTCCTACCATTCTTCTCCAAGGTGTAAATATTTTTTCTCCCATCATGAATGAAATTTTTGTCAAACTTCCATGGTCTTCCCAACAAGACATGAAATACATCCATGGGAATCACATCACAAAAAATTTCATCTCTATATCCTCCTATATTAAATTCAATGAGGCATTGTTTAGTGACCATTATCTCGTGTCTTTTCTGCAACCATGAGACTTTATATGGCTTTGGATGCATAGTTGTCTCTAGCTCCAATTTCTCCACCATCTATGTGGATACTAAGTTGTCAGTGCTCCCACTGTCAATTATCACCTTGTATACTCTGTCTTTAGTCTTGCAAGTTGTCCTGAATAGAATTTTCCTCTACATTGGATTTTCAATTTTTGACTTTGGTTTTAAGAGAACCTTCCTCAACATCAAGGATGTTCCATCCTCTACACCTTCTGCTTCAACATTCCTTTTATGTGCTTCAAAAATATGAGCTTCACCTCCTCCTTCTTTCTTTCTCTCGGGGCATTCCCAAGACATGTGTCTCGTCTTTCCACAGGAATAACAACTTACTTCCCCTCCTCTACTTCTTCCTCTTCCTCTAGAACAACTTCTTCCACCACCTTATCTTCCTCAGGAACTTCCTTGTCTTTCTGAGTGATTGTGTGGTTTCTCAATCCCATATTTGGGTTTCTGCACCTTATCATTGGAAACTCCCTTGCCTTTGCTTGGGCTTCTGCCTCTATTTCGTTGACTCAGTTTCTTGGCCAACTTCTCTTCTGCCTTTAGAGAAATATGATAAGAATCCTCTATTGTCCTCACTGACATCATGTTGATCTCATCCTGGATTTCATACCTCGGGCCATTTATGTACCTGAAAACTTTTTCCTCATCCTTCTCTCACTTTCCACTCCTAATATTTAGCTTGTATAACTCCTATCTGTACTCTTTCACTGTCATACTCTTCTGTCTCAGGTTCTATAACTTCCTGAACATATTTATCTGATAATCTTTGGGCATGAATTTATCCTTCAGCTTGGCTACCATTCTGTCCCAATTCTTTATCTTCTATTTTCCTTTGCTCCTCCTCTTAGCCTACATTTTATCCCACCACAGTGTTTCATTTCCTTTCAGTCTAGTGACAACATGTCTCACCTTTTTATCCTCATCTACATCTTCATATATGAAATATTTGTCCATGAATCTTATCCAATCCAACAATTCTTCAGCATCCAGGTTGCCTTCATCCATTGGGTTGTCTACCTTGGCTCTAGATCCCAATTTAACAACTGCTCTCAGTAAGTTTTCTTCAACAACATTCTCCCATGCAGCTTCTATGAATTCTACTTCTTCACTCTCTGCATCACTGATGTCCCCAACATTAGGTTCTCTCCTCTGCACTCCCTCCATTGCCCCTAATCTTGCACAAAGCTCTCTCATTTCTCTTTCTAGAACGTGATTGGATAAAGGTGGCTCCACATGTCTCCTTGGTGGAATTGTGCTAACTATCTCTCACACACAAAGTACACCTCCAATCTCTTCTTTATTTCTTGAAAACAATTTCAGGTTCTGACACCACTTGATGGTATCGAACTATCTCCTTTGTCTCCTTCGCCTGAAATAGATAGACGAAATTAGGCTCTCATACCACTCGATGCAACTCCCCTTCTCCCCTCAATGTTGCTCGACCTCCCAGTCAAGGATCTTCGATTCTCGGAGCCGAATCAGCTCTTTAAAATATTTATGGTCTCACTTGTAATTAAACACAGGCCCTTTCAATCTTTTGGTGTAGGTTCTATCTCACCCACAACCTCTCCCTTCGCACTGTCGAATTATCAGGGTTCAGGTGTTGACTCCTCCTTCATTATCCCTTTCCCGTATGTCACCTCGGTCTATTTCCTTGTATAAACACACCATTGCGGGCACAATATAAAGTGGTTTGAGGCCATACCGCTTTTCTCCCCGCAGTTCACCTCCAGCTATCACATCTCCCTTTTCCAATACTGTGGTTTCAATTGCAGCCCGCTCTCATATTTTTAAAGTCCGAGCACTTTCTATCCCTGCAATGCAGCGCAACCATTTATCTTGCGATCTCAGGTGGGGCCTCTCAATCAACGGTTTGGATCTTCTCCTTTTAAATCAACGCTCGTTATTTACTTTGCGATTCGGGTTTCAGAGTTCTCAACTCTCAAACCTCACTTTCTCATAAATGACTTATCTCCTGCCACGTGTCCTTCTGAAATTGATGGCTCTAACTATTTCAAGATTTCAAACTTCGTAAATATCAAATATCAAACTTCACCTTTCCCCAATTTCTTTTATCTGAATCTCGCGATCCACTGACACGTGTCTCCCACAGATTGATGGCTACAATTATTTCGGGTCTTCGGAAATATCAACTCTCAACTTTTTCTTTCTCTCAAAGTGTGTGGAATTATGCCACGCATTCCTCTAGATATGACGGTCCAGATTCACTTCAGACTTCAAGTTTCAGGAATTTGAAATATCAATTGAAACCCACAAGATTTTATCTGAGGCTCGTGATCCGTTGCCATGCGTCCCTCTAGATCTGACGGTCCAGATTTAGTTCAGGTTTTGGGTTTCATATTTTTTGTCTCCTCCATACTTTGAATCGTCCAATCCGCAAAGTCCCGAAAGAACCCACGATTAACAACCGTGTAACGTTTTCCAGATCTGATGGTATGGGACAATCTAACTTCCTCTGAACGAATCTCAGCCATCACTTCGAAACATTCAACAGACTTCCTCCTCTCTGTTGATTTTCGGTTGTTGTCTCTCTTGAGCTTGATTTTGATGCACTCCTTACAAACTCAGAATCTTTGATGAAATCCAGACTTAGTTATTTGTTCCAAATAAATCTTTTTACGCACTCCTTGCACTTTGCAGTCCTGTTCTCGACACTTAGTCGATTTTTGAATCTGTGCACTCCTTGCAATAGGTTCTCACGCAAGACTTAGTTCTTGTGGCAACTATGCACACCTTGCAAAGGAAAGTTTCACGTTATCTCTTATGAGCTTTCTGAGTCGAAAGAGACTCTGTCAACGCACTCCTTATGAACTATATGCACACTTTGCATGAACTCAATGAAGATAACAATTGAAACTTATCTAAAAGATTCACAGTTTCATATACTCAATAACATAACTCATTCATTCATGAAAACAACAATAACAGGGAATTATAAATTGTAGCAACATTATGCATTGGATCAATTTTCCTCTATTATATTCATTCAAAAGTAAATGGATACAACTATTATAAAACAACAACAAAATTCAGCAACAAATACATCATAGAAAACTCCTACTAACTTGCAGCAGCCTCATTCAGGCATAAAAAACCTCTATTTATTTCAGAGGGTTCTTAGGGTTCCCTCTGACTACTCGTCTACTCGAGAAAAACTAACTGCTACTTAATTTTCATTACATTCAATACTAGGATTGAAACTCCTAGAGCATTCATGATCACTTGGCTCCCAAGCATTTGATCTTCTTCAGTTCTTGATCATTTCGAAAAAAATTGCAGGAAATGTCGACGGTTAAGATTCTGAAACAATTCAAAGGTGCGCTAAGGCGTTGAGATGTCTCTCCACGTGTATCAATACTATGCATTGGATCAATTTTCCTCTGTTATATTAATTCAAAAGTAAATGGTTACAACTATGATAAAACAACAACAAAATTCAACAACAACTACATCACAAAAAACTACTACTAACTTGCAACAACCTCATTCAGGCATACAAAACCTCTATTTATTTCAGAGGGCTCTTAGGGTTCCCTCCGACTACTCGTCTACTCGAAAAAAACTAACTGCTACTTAATTTTCATTGCATTCAATACTAGGAGTGAAACTCCCATATCATTCATGATCACTCAGCTCCCAAGCATTTTATCTTTTTTAGTTACTAATCATTTCAAAAGAGTTTGCAGAAAATGTTGATGGTTAAGATTCCGAAATGATTCAAAGGTACGCTAAGGTGCTGAGATGACTCTCCATGTGTGCTTACTGACGATGCTCCTGCATCACTTTCCACCATTAAACAATGCAGAGTCTAATTGGGCCTCGGTGGAAGGTTTGGTTCCTACTGTTGAGTTAAATGGATTTAGGATCCCTCAACAGAATTGGCGCTAGAAGGAGGGCATAGAGAATGAATGGTTGACAATAGTTTTTACACAATATTTCAAGACATCCCACACACACTAAGTACTCTTGAAATGAGTAACTCACCCTAGAAATAGGAAGAACATATATTCCCTGAGATACCTTACGCTCTTCCTCACAAGGAGTTGAAGCAGTTCAGAATAATCACAAGATCTTACGCCCAACAGATTGGAGCATTTCCCTTAGCTCCATTTCTTCCTCGTAGAAAATAAGTAAGCAGACCAGTGGTCGATACCCCTGACCAGGTTTTTGTGCACACATTAGAAGACCTGATAGATTTCAACCTCACCAAAATCCAACATCCTCTTAATCTAATCACTGAAACACCGACTGACAACTGCTCTGAGCCCGACGATTTTTCGGGCAAGGATGGGTTTAACTCAGAACACTCAGTTTTTGGATTGGACAACATGGAAGATAACAATGATCATAATGAAGAAAGCAGAAACCCACCTCATAATAATCAACCTTGGTTGGCTAGATATCCTTTGTCCATCCTTGGACGAGTACATATACTTCCCCGTCATCCAAAAAAGTTACTCCCTAAATTTGATCCTGAAACCTCAGGATTTCTTGAAGACCATATCGAAAAATTCATACTAGCTATCAGACTAATGAATGTCCAACATGAAGACATAGTATGGAGTATTTTCCCCTATACTTTTGCGAATTTGGCCTCCACATGGTATTTTAACTTACCTGTAGGATCCATAACTAGTTGGACGAAGTTTCAAAAGGATTTTCTAGATAAATTTGTAGAAGAAACCACTATAGAAGCTTTGATGTCCGATTTTTTCTCCGCCACCATGAGTTCAAAGGAGAAGTTTAAAGACTTTAATCAAAGTTTCACCACTATCCTAAACATATTTTAACCCAAATCTAAACCCACTCAGGAGTTTCAAATATAAGTATATGCTAATTCTCTCTCAGCTTCTATTTCCATGTTTGTGAAGAGGTCTGCCAAAGCAATCTTAGTTGATAATTTTGAAGAAGCCAAAAAAATAGAATTTCAAATGAAGGGATGTAAATATGGCCAGGTCTCACTAGTTAAGAAGGAATTTCAACCTCCTCCTAGGAGAGGACTCATGTTGACTAGACCCCCAAGGAAACAAATAGAACAAGGTCCTGAAAAGGGGAGTGGAGACATAGAATACCTACAACGCATGGTTAAGAAATTGTCAAATGAAATCATAGACATGAAAAGAAGTGTAGGAAAAGGAAACTAAGGCCAGAGGCCCTATAAATCCTAGTTTAAAATAAATCCATCGTTCAAAGAAATTGAACCCCCCCTTTCCATCTTAAACATCGATCTGGGAAATGTATCATCCAACTCTTTTTGTACCTATCACTGAGAAACACTCTGAAAGATACTTCCCACAATGGGTGCATGCCATGAATTTGATGGCCAACCAGTTTCTATATGAAGTTTCTTGAACTAAACAATCAAGCAACTTAGCTATGAATATTGTCAATAAGGAAGAATTTTATCCACCAGAAGAAATGGCCATATTGATATGGGACCCTGACCTACCAATGCCTTCCAATGATCTATTTGAGGTTTAAGAACCACCCGCATAGGTGTTGGTTGTGAAAACACAAAGTAGGGGTTAACCTGTCTCAAACAACCTTACTATGATCCAAACTTGGGGAGGAAATCCAACTTCTAATCACCCTGAAGTACCTTTTTTCCCCCGAAGAAATCCTATAAACATCCATACACGAGAATCGCCCAAGCTAGACTACAACATAGTAGAAGATTTGAAAACGTTGAAGGCAAATATATCGGTCATGGACATGACTAGAACCCCTCAGCAAAAGGAATGTATTCTACAAGCATTGAAATCAATAGAAAATAGTACAACATGCAATGACCAAGGAGAAACTCCATCTCCTACAGATCTAAGAAATAAACCAACTATGAACGCTTACTCTGAAGATAAGAAGGGAAAGCCTTTTGTCCCACCGTTCCTTTTGACATTTTTAGTTTTCAACAGAAACCTCCATATTTGTTTGGTTGACTCATGGGAATCCTATAATGTTATTCCACTATCTATATCCAAGAAAATAAACACAACCCCTGTCAAAAGTGATAAACATGTGATACAACTAGTTCACTCCATAATTCTTTATGGGCTGATAGAGTAACACCCAAGGAAGCTATAGGAAATTCCCCGTACTTTCGGGTATACGGATATGAAACCATCCTCCCAAACATGCTATATCTTCCATCTCTTCAACTTGCTCAAGATTCTAGAGGATAACCCTCATCAGTCATACAAAAAAGAATTGATACCCTCCTCATGATAGAATAAGAAAGGAATAAAGAAAAATCAAAGTTCATAGATCATCAATAGATAGTCAAAAGGTGGTTTGATAAGCATAAGGCTAAAGAGAAGAATTTTGAAGTGGGAGACTTAGTCCTAAAATGGGACAGAGTGAATCAGCCAAAAGGAAAACATTCTAAGTTTCATAATCTATGGCTCAGAACTTTTCAGGTAGCCGAGAAACTTGGGGTAGGCTTGTGTCAGTTGCAGAATCTGAAGGGTGAATGTGACGCTCTCCCAGTGAATGACCAAGCCCTAAAACAATATTTCCATTAAAAAATAAAATAAAAATAAAAATTGTGTGTGTATTTTCACGATGTTTTGTTTTAGGTAGGTCGATTGCAGTATGCATTTTTGTTTTTAGTTTCTATATTAATTCTACGCTTCTGAATATTTTGTTTATCAACATGGTGGTTGACATCAATTCATGGGATATGATGAACTTTTTTCTTGACTCATCGCTCACATACAACACAAGAAGTGTTGGGAGACCTACAGTTGTTTTAAAGGGTTTTCTATCTAACCTGCAGATGAACAACCTTGGTAAAATGATGAAGTGTCTGCCTGGTGGTCTGGTAAAACCTTAAGGGAAAGGTGGTAAGTTGGAAAGGACTGAATGTACCTCAAAGACAGAGCTAGCAAAAATTCACCTTAACCATCTCATTTTGCAAATAACAGACGTCCTCCTCTCCCACTCGCTCAGGGCATTCTGCCAAAATAAAATCAATTATATAAAATGGGTGCAAAGTAGGAGAGGGTATGAAGATAATTTCATCAGGGCTATAGACATTTGTTGGTAGTGGATCAAGGTCTGTGACGTCGGGGTGACTTTGTCGAGGCTATGGACACTCACTAGCAGCATAGAAACACTGTAGAAAGTGAACGATGATAACCGAAGGGCTTGGTTCCAGTGAATGATTTACTCGAATCATTTCAAAAGAGGGCATGGGTCATGGTTACAATAAACAAAGGTGGAATAAAGGTTGAAACCCCACAGGAAAGCCCAGATTCACCAACCAGGGAATTTCAACTGGAAGGATAAAAGAGGCTCCGATAAAAACCATTTAGGTTCTTAACTAGCTTTTTCATCAGCTGAGCCGAGGTAGCAACAAATATTCTTCTTTCGCCCAGTAAGTCTCCATTTTTTTAGCACTCAACACACCCTAAAAAATCCCTTGTCAAGTTTTTACTTTTTTGGGTACCACTTGATCTTCTGCACTATTTAATTCATTTTCATTTAAAAAAAAAGGTTTTTTCTTTACATATTTTCATGATTCTCATCACCGATTCAATTTTTTGTAAAATCCTGAAACTCCATGACTAAAATACTTTAACATTGAAATTAAGAATCGATAGCCAAACACCACACTCAACATGCCCACGTTCGGCGTCGAAAATAATTCAATTAAGTATAGGAACCATTCAAAAACAACAATCATCGAGCGTCGATCTTCATCGTCATCGACAAAAGGGATTTTTGGTTTGTGTTAAGTTTTTCGCATAAATATATCATTGATAATTGATTCCCCTTTAGAATTGGTAAAATATGGGGAGGAAAGACATTAAGGAAGAACAGAAAAATATCGTCGATAGCTGATACCTGATGCACCTTATGGGGATCAGGAGAAATCCAGGAAGATCACAATAAACATTTCAATCACGATAAAGTTATCCTTGATCGTCGATCCCCGATGTGTTTTCATGATCGAGAATTTTTTGAGGGAGATGATCCGAGAGCACTTTGGTAGGATTATCATTGATCGCCAATCCTTGGCACTTTTTCACCATCGGCAGGCTAAGTTTTGTTCTAGAACGAATGGCTTAAGGAAAGTCCCAACTCCGACTAACATGAGAAAATTGAGTCACTGGTCTCCAACGTCACGTGTCTCCACCAGGTAATAAGGTCGTATGGTCTAGTCTTATCTCTAGTCATTTTTTGGTTCCTTAGGTCTTAGTCACACCTCCTAGTTAGTTTTTCCACGTCAGCACTGTACGATAAGATCAATCAGCATTGGAGCTTTTGCAGGAGGATATCAATGAAAACTTTCATAGTACAACCCCAATCCCCAATCCAACCACTAAAAGAGTGACACTACGGGACATTTTAGCATTAGGTAATATCAAATTTTGGGCATTTAAGGAGCTAATTAATACCCAATCCCACATTATTTTCTACCTCACGCGTCAGTTAAGAAAAAAAAATTTGAAATCACCGATAGAAAAAATTACCACCCATGCCTGCGCCAACAATCCATGATGAATTTAATTTTTAACATATTTGAAGATCTGGAGGCATATTTAATGTAATTACACACATACCCAAATTGAATGGTTGATGCGACACAGTAAGATCACCCTTGTTTAAATCTCTAAAACCGTTGTGAACAAATTCATTCTGTGCGGAAGGGAATTCCAGAGCCTCTGAAGGAACAGATACAGAAACTCAAGAACGATGATGACCCTTTTGATCATTAGAACCAGGTATATAAAAAAAATTGAGTTATGTATACACGTCTAGAAATTCATTGGTTATAATTTTTATATGGTGATCCGTTTCTTTTACACAGTCTCTGAAAATTTTCTTAAGTTGCAGGAACAATACCACCAAGAAAGCCAACCACTAGACGCTCGTTGAGAGAACCGAAGCTAAAATAACTAGAGGCAGGCAAAGTTTCTTCCCCAGGTACCACGAGGCAATTGGAATACTCCCCTAGGCTGGATCTCGTCATCAAGAAAACAATGAGGAAAGTTTTCATCCCACCTCCGACCTTTGGTGATACAGAGGAAAGCACTAGATCCAAGATAGTGCTCACACAGTGGGGGGATCCATTCAATAGGGTTAGCAGAGAAGAATACCCAGACTATGTCCTACACGATGACCCAGACGTAAGGGTGCTCGACAACCAGGTGTTCCCGAACATTCGGCGGTCGTATCTATACATGGTGGTGAGTAGAACCCTTGTTTTCACCTTCATAGAGGTACTGAAGTGTCTCATCGACCACATCGACACACATAAATGTTTAGTCAATGATGACAATGGCGGGTGTGTTGTATTTTTCCTCCCAGTTGAAGTACAAAAATATTACAAACTTAGGGACACAGAGCAGTGGCTAAACACAAACTTCGTGGTGAATTTCTACGAATGCCATGACACTAGCTGAGTGATGGCCTCATGGTGGAAGGAGGAAAATAATTTTTCCAACTAGAGCAATGGCTGGTATGGGACGATTAACTTGAGGGAGCCATACATCTATTTGATGTTTCTCATTTTCCAACTATATGGAGAGAAGGATTGATCCAAATTTTCAAAGGCATGGATGCCCTTGTCTTATACAATGGACATCTCTAGGAGCGGCTTCAAATAGGGAGCAATAATTTCTAAACAATTGAGCATCTGTGTACAATAGGCTCAGACGCCGAAGGAAGGAGAGACACCAACTTTCTACATGGCCTTATACGTGCTCGATGTCATTTGTGCAAGTAACATTTTCATTGGCATGAATCTGAACTAGCATGTAACAAAGCTCTCAGTCCACGTCTACTTCAGCATGCTATGGGAGAACGGGTACAAGAAATCTTAGGCACTTATCTGTGATGAATTCATCACATCCATTTAGTTTGTTATTTTTAAGAAAGAATGCCCAAGACTATCAACAACAACCAAGAAGATGATAGCCAAGGTATGCCATTGGTACCTGGACGTATGGTCAACCTACATCAGGGTGTTCGGGGCCACTGGAGAACCACATCTCTTACCTGCTCATGTCCCATATCGGCTTGTCATGGGAGAAATTTGTTATCAAACCATCCTACAGGGCTATAATGCCACATTAGTCAAAGATAAAAAATGAGCATTCATGACCTACGGTTTCCATGTGGGGTTCTATTTGTTGAAGGATACTGCTCAATCCAAATAGGAAGGGATTAGACAACTAGAATTCAGGTTCCCGACAAGCCGATTCCACAAGCATGACCCTAAAGGCCTGATTTTCCAACATGCTCCGCAACTATCATCTTGTTGATTGTATGCTCACGACAAGTTTGAGGACGAAGTCTTCATAGAGAACGCCCAAGACTGGGATGAGGTGATGCGAAGGATGTCCAACTGAAGCATGACTAGGTTCAATGTTATGAGCATGGATGAACAGGTGGAAACAATAGAGAATTCGGCTCAAGAGGCCCTCAGAGCCAGGGAAGAAATCATAGTGGTAGAGGAAATAGAGGCATAGAGAAGGGGATTGGTCTTGATGGAACAGGAACAAAGAGTAATTGATCAACTACAGAATGACCTAGACCTCATAGGAATTACAAGGGTTCCTGTCGACAACCCAATCGAAAGTCGGGTAGGTCCAAGTGACCCAGAGCCAATAAAAATTGAAGAAATCACCGAGCAAGAAAAACCTGAAGTTCCCTCACCACATATCAAATCATCAGGGGATATTTCAACCCAGCCCGAGACAAGGAGTACACCAGGGAAGACAAGTGGACAAAACCCCTTGCATGATTTAATAACTATCTATGATGATGAGGATAGCCTAGAAGTTTCCCTGGTCACTCTGGTGAAAATCACAGAGGAGAAAGAGCCTGAGAGAGAATCCACCCTGGGTCTCGATGCCTGAGTTCATAGCCGTCTGAAGATCGAGCATGAGGCAAAAATTTCCTCAAACACCGAGCCACTCCACATACCAGAAAATCCAATGGACAACTCGAGGGATGAGCTAGGATCGAGTGAACGAGAAGATGAAATTCCATAGAAGGAAATCGACGTCTCAACAACTGATTATCAAGTAAGTACCAAGCCTTCCCCTGATTCATCAAAATTGAACACTACTTCACATCCCGATGAGCAACAACCAGAGGCCAAACTATCAGGACATATGGAAGAGGTTCAATAACCTATCCTGGAACATATTTACACCGCCGGGAGCCTGGGAAACACACTTACGTGGGGAGAGCAACAAATCCCTGAACCCGTGGATGAGGTAGTTGATGTACAAGCCATTTCCTATGACCGAAAGAGGAAATCCATCATGAAGAGAACCACAAAGAAGAAGAGGCTTACTCTAGACATCTCTATCCTCATCACCACTGAGGAGAAATTGATTAGTATGGAGCATGCCAAGACATCCGATCTTATAAGCGCAAGGATGTAAATCACATATGCCACCCTGGATAGAGAAAGGAAAGATGAAGAGGATCTGGTCATTGTACTGAATGAGTTGGAGCATCTACGCCACTTGGAAAAATATTATTAGGAGTCCACATAGGCCATGGTGTTCTTCAGAAGTGAATTCCAGGACGCCTACAGTAAATTCACAAATGAGCGACATCTTTTCACTGCAGGGATATCCGATTTCCAGGAAGACACCCTCATGGCAGTGGCGACATGCAAGGATATGGAAATATGGTACGAGAAAGCACACCAAGTGGTGGAAATGATTTATTACATTATCATGGTTCAACAGGGCCGAGATGACAAAGAAAAAGACATTTGGGTACTAAGGGATAGTAGCATCGACCACATAAATAAGTCGGTCGAATACTAGGTGAAAATGGTGTAAGAACCTAATCAGGAAATCCAAGAGAAATGGGATGAGTGCGAAAGGAGGTATACAAAGATCAATCGGGCGATGAGAGACATCGGCCTCCTGAAATTTGACACACCCGATGACTTTGTCGACTTTCATGACATAGTCAAACTACATGCTGGAAAAGACTTATCGTGGACTATGGAGATAGAAAAGGTGGAGAGAATGTTGCCAGGTCAAGTACAATAGTTCATGGAGCACCCAATCAAGGCTAAGATAGTGTTGCACTAGTTAAGCGCTAAGGTAGTCAAGTATCAAGCATGGGTAGTGGAGATAAAGGAGATCCTTTCGGCCCCGATGGACCAACACAGATTCATGTATGCCAACACATGCGAGGAACTATTCATCAAATGGTTAGAGTTTGAGAAGAGTCATCCACTCGAGTTAAACCATTTGATGACTTTGAGAAGACTGAGAGATGAAATCACCATGTGGCTATGTTTTGTTTTACTTAGCTTGCACTTTTGATAGTTATCTTTAGTTAATGATTTGTTATAAATAAGAGGATAGACCTTTTAGAAAGGGTCAATGATTTTTGCAAAGAACTTCATTTTTGGATTTGTAAAGAACTATTTCAGAGCTACCTTAATTGAGAAGTCCTGGTTAGGACCAGAGACAAATGTTTTTATGTTTTTCATCAAAAGCGTGTGTGATTGGATCTAAAGAAGAATTATTTCTGATTTCATCTCATAAATGGATGTTGTAATGAGTAAGAGCCTTTGAATCTTTTGATAATTTATCTAATTCAATATGTTTATAGTTATTGTCTCTAATGATGAAGAGTAAATCATTGTGTTAATATGTGATTGATGATTGGAGTTAATGAAACTATTTTTTCTTCACATCGTTTATTGCATGTATGTTTTCTTTTGATAATTATATCTCAGTCAATAATTGGAGCACCATCAAGTTAATGTATTAGTACTAGACTTGTTGTAGGTTGAAGAATAATTGTATGCATGCTTGAGTATGAGGGTTATCCATAGCTCAACCTTCCTCGGTATTTAATTACTTTCCCTTTTGTTACCCAGCTGGTTTATACTATCATTTATCTTGTATCGGTCCCACCTATAAGAGAAAATACAAAAAGAGAATGTTCGAACAGAAGGAGGAGTTTTCATAGGAAGACATCATGTCAATCACTACGTAAATACCATCGATTAATTGCCTGGATCACAATATCTAGCAAACCATTCCACCATTAAATGTTGCAGAGTCTAATTGGGCCTGGATGGCGGGTTTGGTTCCTACTATTGAGTTAAAGAGATTTAGGACCCCTCAACACCATGTTGTTGGATCTAAGCCATAATATTTGTTCATATTGACTCTGGGAAGATGGGGTGTCATGAGGTAGGGAGTTGGAATGAGAGTGAAGAGGCTAGTTGGAGTCAACATATTTAGTATAGATAGGTGGGTCATAGGAGGAAGGAGCCTATAATTTGTTCATGAATTGTTGGAGAATGGAATTGAATTCAATAATTTATCTACCTAGTTGTTCCTGGTTGTAGTCCATTTTGGCATGAATGACAAGAATGTCAGTATTCACTTGGGCCTAAATGGAAGTAAGGTAATTTTCAATTTTTTATTGGTTTCTTCTTGGTGGGTGGGAGACAAGAGGGGAAGAGGGGTGGGTCCACAAACAAAAAAACAGATACGTGACATATACCACTACGATTGGTGAAACAAGATAAAATCAATGGGATAAGTGGTAAATTAAGGTGTTGGGAAGGGTATGGGTCCACATGGTAAAAAATGGGTTTAAAATGATAGGTATCACAATGATCAGGATGAAAAGGGGAATCCAATGAGATAGGTCGAAATGCCAAAATTCTTGACAGAAAAAAAATGTGTAGTAATTTCACAACCAGAATAAAGGAGGCAAGGTTGCATGGCCAAAATATCCTTTATGTTGCTTATCTGATATGTTCCCCTTGGGTTAGGGTTTGCAGGGTGCTTATGGAAAATGGTTTCCCTATGCTATATCTCTTTTTTATAAGGCCAAACAACAGTACTCGACCCAATATCTTAGGGAACCAACTAAGGAAGCTCAACCATACCCTTAGTCGTACTACCCCATTACCCAAGTAATAGATATTATCTTCTAGATTTTTTTCTTGGCAGCGCTTTAACAGTCATGTAGCCAATCTGTTGATATAGGGTTGGTTTCAAGAGACCTAAGGGACTCCCTATATACCTGTCGGTAAGTGGGAGTGATGGTCGTGTACAAAATCTATCTGATGTGGTATTACTCGAGGGGTACCAACAATGGTTACAAAGGTTTCCAACGAGGGTGAAACCTTTGGTTACTAGGAAACCCCGTGAGACCATCTATATCACCTGCATGTAGTCTTCCCAACCATGGTTTTACCCGCTGAACATGATATCTCTATGCTTTAAAGACATCGATAGTACACCTACCCTGGAAAAACAATTTACCCACAATTCCTACCAAGGAAAGTTCTCCGATACCACTTGTAATGTACCAATTGTAATATAATATGCAGAAATAGGAATATTTAACATATATCAATGGAACAACAAAATATTGAGAAGAGCAATACCAAAATTAATACCTGTATTCAAAGAAAGCAATGTTAACTTGCCTCTTTGAGGGGGAAACCTCGAGCAAAGTAGAGATCTAATACAATAAATCTCAAGACAATATTTCTCATGCCTCCTACTCTTATTTATATTAATTATATCTTCTAAAGAACATTCTAGAGGAAGATCTTTCTAGAATCAGAAGATTCTATTAGGTCTTCTTACATTGACTTGTTCACAATTATTAAATAGGCCTTACTAACTAATGTCGAACTTTATTACACGAAAAATATATTTAGGCCTTATTAAATAACGTCAACCTTTATTACATGGAAAATATATTATTCTATCTACATGAGGGGTTAGGTCCCTAACATGATGCAACACCCAAAAACATGGTTGGAACCTTGTGAAAGAGCTAAATAAGTTGATATGGTCATCAATACCCAAAACATAGTTTCTAACTTAATGAGAATCATTAAGAGTTGTCATTCTTTTAGCTGTCACATTTAGTTGTTTTTACCCTTGTTTTGAAATGTGGTGCTACTGGTAGCACCTTTTTTTTTAGATTAAAATTACCACCTTTTGCAACCACAACATTGACAACCTCATAATGTTTCCAACAAAAATCATAAAATCAACCCCCAAATAGAAAAGTGGTGCTAGAAATAGCACCAATGTTTTTCGAGGTTAAAATTACAACTACTTTGAAACCATGGACTTAAAAAATGACATTGTTGCAACCAAAATATTAAAATCAATGATTGAATCGAAAAGTGGTGCTCCTAGTAGGACCCCGCTCCTTTTTTGCTAGATACAATTATAATTTTTTTAGGATCATGGCCTTGAAAACGAGTATCCTTGCAACCAAAATCTTAAAAATAGCCCATGAATAAAAAAGAGGTGTTATCAATAGCACCTTATTTATTTGGGTTTAAAATTACAAAACTTTTGAAACTATGGCCTAAAATCTTGGTATCGTCGCAAATGAAATAATAAAATGTGAAAAAACATTGAAATTGGGTGAAAATAAATAAAAATAAAAGGGAAAAAACAAGTAAAAGGAGGGAAAAAAGCCTCGAAACAACAAAACATTATGTCTTTTTATAAATGAATTTAAAAAAATACATTTTAAATAAAAAATCAATTAAAAAAATGAAAAAAATTTATTGAAAAGAAAGTTAAAAAAGTGAAAAACAACAACAACAAAAAGACAATTAAAAAAAAAGAAAAAACCTAAAAAAATATAGCACAATTTTTTTTTTGTAAGCTATCTGAAAATTTTGATATTAATAAAAAAAAGACAGAATAGAGTTCATGATATTGGCCTTCCACTAGGGAAACAAAACCAACAACATAATAACAATTTCCTTATCCATACTATCTTAAATGGAAAAAAGAACCTGAGATCCAAAATAAGAGCAACTCCTAAATTATTAAAATAATTCCTTGTACTATGACTACTAGACTGGGATAAGGCCAACATCTTGCTACCATCACAAGAGAGGAACCAAAAAACTAAAAAACATAACATAAAAGGAATTAAACTCAAGGATACATTTCCATCCTCTGTATGAAACTATTGTTGCTCACTAGAAAGATCAAAGAGGTACAAACTTGTAGTCTTCTCTACCAGTCCAGAGAGATTGAGGTAGAGCCTCACAATATGGAGGTGCTCATTTTCCAACTGCAATAATTTTTCGTTGTAGGCCACATTTCACTCCAACATTTCTTTACCCATTAGTTTTTTCATGTGCCAGTAGAGGTATACTGTGCGATGGTACTTGGTCTCCATCACACAAGATGAGCGTATATTTGGTACATAGGGAAAAATATTGGCATAAACCTCCATGTCTAGTGTGAAATGGTACTGAAGATGGACATCTACTTCCCCATTATCTATATCAACTACGATTTCATGGGGAATTGCAAGACTGAAGACCTCTTTGGATTCCTCTGATTCTAGTTGGACTCAAGGTGCTGGAAGCTGGACATAACAATTGTGTGCCCTGGGCTTGGGAACCCCTCTATACATAATGTTTTCCTGAGGGACAAGGTGGATGGAAGGGTGTGAGGAAATATGACTAGTGAGGCCACCAAATTGTCAGACACTAACCAACAACCAGAGGACACTTAGGGAATCTAGGGAGGGAGAATCTAGACCCAACAAATAACCTCCTGGAGGGGGTATACAATTCCCATGGATAAGGACCGTGACAATATAACACAAAAATTTAAAAACAAAAACAAATATA